>OZ023258.1:6460620-6505620 GCA_964007305.1 Netelia melanura
AAAACACGTGATCCGTATATTTATATTAGTATGGATTATTTGCACTCTTATCTCTAGTGTATCTGCGTAAACGGTCCACTCGCTCTCTCCGCTGAGAACTAGCGCGCGTGCGTGGTGGGGGTAAGCCCCGACATGCGCACTGTCGTAGAGAGAGGGAGAGGAATAGACAGAGTCGTGTAACTGGTCTCAATGAACACGCGTACACGTGCTGTAACACGTGACAATGATACTTCTCTCGAAATTCCTTAACACTCGTTAATAATAATGTTTAATCGTTATTATTTAATAATTCTTACAAATGATTTAATTTAATTATTTAATAATTAATAGGCGACACGTGACAATGATATTTCTCACGATAAATTCTCTAACAGTCATTAATAAGATTGTTTTATTTTTATTAATTAATAATTCCTATAAATTATTTAATTAAATTACTTTATAATTAATATGAATTATTATTATTATTATTATCACGTAATTATTAGTAATCGATCAATAACTCGAGTCAGCTTAAAAAAAATCACGCATAATTATTCAAATAGAAACAAAACGACTTTCACACTTCGAAAAAAAAAAAAAAATTCTCATATTTTTTTTTCAATAAAACGTTTTAGAAAACGTTTGGTTTTATTGAAGCCGATAGATCATCGCGCGAAGTATATTCCGTGGGTGGACGCGACGAACGAGCGTAAATATGAAATGGAAGTAGGACAGGAGGTAAATTTCACGCGAAACTCCAATCGCAAGCGTATTAACGGCTTGTTTCAACTCGCGATATACCGAAAATTAAATGGCGCAACGTACTAGAAAAATTTACAAAATATTTCTGCATCGTCTCTGCAACCCACTTGTCGTTCTTTTTTTTACGACCGCTTCAAACCAAAATAAAATAATAAATAAAAAAAAATAAAAACAAGAAAATAAAACTGTGTATTGGCACGATTTCGTTACGGACTATGCAAAAAGTGTCGACTCGAACGATAATTATCTCACGCCTGCAATCATCAACGTTTCTGAAATTTAACGCGCGTTTGGACGATGTCATAATTCATACTTGACTGTTATGACAAACACTAAATCCATTTTCAAACGTAAAAGCATCTTTATTATTTTTACTATTTTCTAATGATAAAAATTTATTTTTCTGCTTTTAGAATTTCTCTTATCCCTATTATTATTATCATATAATAATAATAATATTTTTATTATATAAAATAATAGATAATAATAATAATATATATAATATATTATTATTAATATATTATCTAATAATTATAATTATTATTATTATTAGATAATATATATATGTTATAATAATATATTATTATTAATAATAATAATAATTATTAGATAATATATATATGTTATAATAATATATTATTATTATCATTATTAATAATAATAATAATAATTATTATTATTATTATTATTATTATTGCTCTTATTATTCTTAATAAATGTAATTATTAGAATTAAATAAAAATTGGGTCGTACGTTGTTCGAGCGGAATCGTAGCGAGCCTGGCGAGTACCACACGAGCATACAACGGTTAAACAAATTTTCAGATATCACCGCCAGCCTCAATCGCCATACTCCCAAGTCTGTTGGCAAAATCCTCGATATGCTACAATCCAATAATCTACGCGGGCTTGAACGCCCAATTTCCGCGCTCGTTCAAGAAAATCTTCGGTATAAGGGACACACGGAGACCATGTGCGCAGAGTGACGAGGCTACGGCAATGGTAACGATGACTAAACTCTCTCACACTGTCTAAAGATCGCGTTTTCTACGTGCGAAGATCAACGAATAAAACGATATTAACCGTCGAGTGCGCGTGTCAAAAACATTCTGATGTATTTATTTATTTATTTATTTATTTATTTATTTACGGGTTGCGTACGTAATCGCGAGCTAATACGAATTACTCGTCTCGACTTTTGTAAAAGATCTTCCATCTGATGTCTGGCTGTAAACGTAATCAGCGTCCAGAAATTACGAGAAAACCAACGACAAGCTTCTAATACCACGTGTCGAGCAAAAATATAATAATATATTATTATTATATTACATTACAATAAATATAGAAATGCGATAAATTAATTATAAATATGTAAATGTTATATTCTCCATGTATATGTAAATAATACGTATAAATGTCCCGATGTATAAACGTCTCCCAAAGGAGGCTTTAAATTTTGATAAATAATTTTCGTAACGTCTATAAATGTGCGCGCGCGCGCGTGTGCGTGTGTGTGTGTGTGTGTGTGTGTGTGTGTGTGTGTGTGTGTGTGTGTGTGTGTGGGTGTGTGTGTGTGGGTGTGCGCGTGTATGGGTGTGTCTGTGTGTGTGTGTGTGTATGTGGGGGGGGGGGGGGGGGGGGGGGCGTATGTGCGTAGTATGATAAAAGCGACAAGTGGAAAATGCAATTATTTCAATCCATCGAATAATCGTAAATCATTTGAACCTACCCTTGTTCCAATTAAATAAAAAATGTAGTTATTTATTTATATATAATATATATAATATTTATTATTATAATTATTATAATAATAACATTATAATAATTGTAATTATTATAACAATTGCATTATAATAATTATAATAATTATAATTTATAATTATTATAATTGTTTATATACATGTTTGTGTAAATATTACGAAGAATACAATGAAGAATTTTTCCAGCATTTTGCCAACGGGCAAAATTACGAGCGAGCGTAGGTATAATGTTTGATCGTTAAAGCCGGATGAGAGAGCGGATTTGTCGGATTTGAAAAGTCGTGTTACGAATAACGAGGCTTCGCCTTTTGGCGGTACAAGGATCATCGGGGAAAAAATACTATCTATAAAAGAGATTATGACATTTCGTTACGAGATTATCGTGACAAGATGTATGCGCTTACACTTCAAAATGTGAAACGCATATATATATGTGTGTGTGTGTATATATACATATATATATGTATATATTCTTATTATCCGTATTATCTTTTATATCGGATTTTATCTATCTATCTATCTATCTATCCATCTATTTATATATATTATATAGATAGATAGATAAAATCCGATATAAAAGATAATATATATGTGTATATATATATGTGTATATATATATATATATATATATATATATATATATATATATACATATATGTACACACGTGTGACGCGCATGCGCACTGATATGTCCGCGTGTACGCGTAACGTGCGACACCTTGCGATCGAGTACTTATAGACAACTTCGAACTATATATTCTCGATTCGTAACAGCCGTCCACAGAGTTATGTGACGAATTACGGTACCTGTAGTACATTATACCTTATATATATATATATATAAATATATACATAATACTCGATGGCGAAAGTGAAATCGGGCGGAAAATTTATAGGTCTCGGGCTTTCCTGTACCATGGCACTGTTCGTACTACGTATGGAACAAACAATTTGTACTATTGTCCGGAGGAATTTCGAAGATTTTGAGTAAATTACAGCGTGTGACGAATGTTTCGAATACGATTATGGGATCAATAAAAATTATTGACAACAGTCGATACGAGAATGAATAATTTGTTACGAAATGATACGTAATTATCCGATCGAAATATGTGTTAATTAAAACAATCTTTCTTCCTTTCCTTCCTTTCTCTTTTTTTTTTATTTCTGGTTTTCCAAAGTTTCTTTTTAAATTATTTCACCAAATTTAATTGAAAGATTGATAATTCAGTGTTGATTTTGACGGCGATGACTTTTGTTTTTTTTTCTTCCATTCTTACGTGGTTCGTGCGCTCACGTGCCGTTTTCTAAATTCGAATTTCGATCGCGTATAAGGCTCGCGGCTCGCGGTCGATTCGCGCGCGCGTACGGCGAGAAGCCCTCATTTAGCGTATCGCGTTCCAAATTCGAATCGAGACGAGCGTACGCGCTTCGGCAAGCTCGTTCGTCGTGTTCGTGATCTATTCGTTCATATCTATATACAGGATGAGTTTCATAAGGCGTATCAAAGTTTATTTTAAGGTAGATAAAATCATTACAAACAAAAGTTGCAAATATACTTTTGGGATATTTTTAATAGTTTACGAGATATACATTTTTAAAGTCGGCCCAATCAGAGCGCGCCGAGAAGCGATGGAGCCGCCCACTTCCCGCCCTGGTAGCCAATGTCCGAGAAATAAAAATAACTGCGTAATAATGTAATTAATAAACTTGACTGCTCTGAATTTTGCAACCCAAAATGTAACGCCCTACACTATGCTATCTCCACGGCTAGGGTGAGAGTGGGCGGCGCCAACGCTTCTAGGCGCGCTCCGATTGGACCAGCTTTAAAACGTTATATCTCGTAAACTATTAAAAATATCTCTAATGTTTATTTGTAACTTTTGTTTGTAATGATCCCATCTACCTTAGAATAAAGCCTGTGACAACTTATTAAAATTTACCCTGTATATAAAAACCATACACGTCGCTACGAAACTCTCCATTAAGTCTCTCGCGAGTACGTCGATGCGACGAAATTGCAAGCGCGCCGTTGCGAATACGAATTTTGTTGTTTCGACCAGCGCGTCGATATGTTTTACTGTTTCGAATGTTTGTTCGTTGCCCGAGGCCACCAACGAAGAAACTAACTTTCTCTCTGACATGAAGAAAAAAAAACAAAGAAAAAAATGTTTTGTACGAGCAAACTAGAAATAAAAAAAGAAACGAATTTTTCAATCTCGACGAACGAGAGAAACCGTGATAAATCGACGAAAAAAATATTTACTTTTCTAAATAGCCAAATACTATCGAGAGAATCAAAAATGTCAAAAACCAAAAATGTCAGGAGAATTTTTAATTTCATTAAATTAAATATAATAAAATAGCGAAAGTTTGATTAAAAAATTGACATTTTTTTTTTTAGAGTATTTCCATCGAACGTCAGTGGGAAATACAAATTTGATAATTGGCAAGATTGGGTTAATGGAAAAAAATGTCAGGAACATTTACGAGAATAAAAGGTTGATTAAAAGTACGGGATCTCGATTATTCGCGACGTTACGTGAAAACTACTCGACCGTATCCGATAGGTTGATTAATCGACCGACGAAAGGATGGAAGAAGCTTCGACGTGCTTCGACACATACATCAACCTTCTCGTAGAAATTCCTCATCGGTATTCCCGAGAGAGAATAATAACGGGCACCTCCGTGACGTCGCGACGAGACGACGTTTCCTTTCGTTAATATGTATATGTAGTATAACGCGGAAAGAAAAAGATATTAAAATCTTCTCGACTGAAAAACATTCGCCGAGAGTCTCCGAGGGTATAGTCCCAGATTCGCGATTTTTTCACCGATATCGAGTTTGCTACGGTCTATCGCATTATAATAGAACGTATAAAATCCGCATTTGATAAGAACCTCTTCCATTTAAAAAATTTCTTTTCCATGGATATCTTATTTCGTTCTTCTTGTTGGAGGTTGAGGATATGGTTTTTAATTAAATTTTTTACTTTAATAATATTTTCAATTTTAATTATTTAATTAAAATCAAAAATTTTAATTGTTCAAATTATTAACATTAACTGAAATTGAAGTTTTAGTTAATTTTAATTAGTTAATTACAATTTAATATGTCATTATAATTAAATAATTAAAATTAATTAAAATAATAATAATTAAAATAAAAAATATTCTGAACAGAAAAAATTGTGAACATTTGCATTTTCGGTTAAATTGGAAATTATTATAATAATATTATTATGTTAATTATTGGGTTATATAATTGTTTAATTACATTGAAAAATTGGACTAGATTATTCAGTTATTCAGTTTGAAAAAAATTAGAATAATTGTATGTGGCTAATTTCGACAAATTGCCTTTAACTTGTTTCATTTCGTTCGATTGACGTATATAAATTTTGAAAGCATCATTTTTTAAGTAGATTTTTTTATTTTCGACCGTTTCGTTATGTTTTGGACAGGACGGGCGAGAGCGCCAGGTGCCTGCAGTTACCTTTCTCTGCTGATAATCTATATATTTCGAAAGTGGCCTCTCTCCTTATATACATATGCATACCTATCAATATCGATGACGATATGATGATATAATTGAGGTAAGATCGTATCTTTATAACATCATGCAATAAATAATTCAAACACAACTTAAATAACAAAATTTCAAAAAAAAACACTTTAACATTAATATTTTTCCAATCAAACATTTTTCTCGTATCAATTTTCCATCAAAACTCTTTCAAAATATAATTTAATTTTAGAATGAAACAAAAATCTCGATACCAACATCAAACATTTCTAATCCAATTAAACAATTTCATTTTATATCATAAAAAAAATTAGTATCGGTATAAAATTCAGTCAAAATTCAGTATAAAATTTTATCAAAATTTGTATGCATTCTCAAACCGAATATTGCACAGTTTAGATAAACGCATCGATGATTCTCGCGACCGATTTAACGTTTTGCTCGAGTTACCGTAACGCTGTTTTAGTTTCTCGTCAAACAGAGCCTGGGAACATTTTCGAAATATTTCTCTGCTTATTTGCGACTGTAATAAAACATAATGTATACTTTATTCAGGAGCCAAAGGAGGTTAACGATACAGGTTCGAGACAACAGAAGCTGTAACAAAATCGCGATTGATCTAATATTCAGAAATTTGGGACGATACGACAATGAAAATAGGATTTTCACTGAGAAAATTTTACATAGATATATCAGTGAAGTACTGGAGCACTTGTCTTTAGTTTGTTAGAACTGCGGATGACGACGATGAGCTGTTGGTATATGGTAATGTATTTCTCTCTTCTCTCTCTCTTCCTCTTTCTCTTTCTGAATAATTTCCATACTAAAGACAAACAGCCGACCACGTAAGCAGTGCGTAAAACATCGAGATAGAGAAGAAGAAAAAAAGTTGAAACGCGTTTACCCATCGCTCGAAGAAAAACAAATTGCTCGTCGACTTTGCGGTTAACGAAGAATTATTACGAGGGGAATAACTCGAGACACATTTTTCCCCCCTTGAAGTTTTGTGCCAGACGCCAATATGAGAAATTGGGTAATTATACCGTGTCGTAATGATTTAACGACCGAGATTGAGTTCGAGGATGAGCTAATTTTACGAGGTGCAAATTTGTTTGTTCAAATCAGGTTTTACGTTGGAAATCTACTTTTCGGTCTACGATGTCTAGTTGTTCTCCGAGCGGTAAGTTTGTTGCGGGAAATATGTCGAGGAAATTGTAGAGTTGCGTTGTTATCTATTTTCGTTACAGGGAAAGTTTAGTGAAGTAGAAATTTGACTATGGGTAAGTGGTCGAGTTTCCGAAAGCGAGGAAACTGTATTCGAGGAATTGCCTCGGGGGTGCGACTATATCGATTGATCAATTAGATTGACTGGTCGAATTTCCTTTGAAGAATGTGAGATGGGCAAATGCCGGATGGGATGAACGGTGAACAATACGAGATATTTAAACTCTCGCGTTTGCGTTTAAACCCAAAGGATTTCTCAAAATATAAAAAAAACACGTTTTTTTTACACGTTAATTTTTGAATTTTTAACTGGCAAATTTTGAAAAACAATGAAGTACGGTGTTATATTCGTAATCTACGAGAAATTTTAGATCGAACAATGTACCCATAACGTTATTTTTTAACGAAAAAAAATTTCATCCCTCACGGTTAGATTTTTGAAAATTTTCCACAAACTCGACATCACCGGTGGGTCAAATTTGCAATTTCCCTAAAATAACATCAATCACCTTCTGCTAAATCACAATTATCCTGTAAAACACAAAAATAAAATCGTTTTTCTTCGATTTTTGTAACATTTCTGATAAAAAATTCCAAAAAATTCGAGGATTTTTTTTAGATTTTTGAATTTTTAACTGGCAAATTGTGAAAAACAATGAAGTACGATGTTATATTCGTAATCTATGAGAAATTTTAGGTCGAACAATGTACCCATAAAGTTATTTTTTAACGAAAAAAAATGTCATCCCTCACGGTTAGATTTTTGAAAATTTTCCAAAAACTCGACATCACCGGTGGGTAAAATTTGCAATTTCCCTAAAATAACATCAATCACCTTCTGATAAATCAGAATTATCCTGTAAAATACAAAAATAAAATCATTTTTTTCGATTTTTGTAACATTTCTGATAAAAAATTCCAAAAAATTCGAGGATTTTTTTTAGATTTTTGAATTTTTAACTGGCAAATTTTGAAAAACAATGAAGTACGATGTTATATTCGTAATCTATGAGAAATTTTAGATCGAACAATGTACCCATAACGTTATTTTTTAACGAAAAAAAATGTCATCCCTCACGGTTAGATTTTTGAAAATTTTCCAAAAACTCGACATCACCGGTGGGTCAAATTTGAAATTTCCCTAAAATAACATCAATCACCTTCTGCTAAATCAGAATTATCCTATATAATACAAAAATAAAATCATTTTTCTTCGATTTTTGTAACATTTCTGATAAAAAATTCCAAAAAATTCGAGGATTTTTTTTAGATTTTTGAATTGTTAACTGGCAAATTTTGAAAAACGTTGAAGTACGATATTATATTCGTAATCTACGAGAAATTTTAGATCGAACAATGTACCCATAACGTTATTTTTTAACGAAAAAAAATTTCATCCCTCACGGTTAGATTTTTGAAAATTTTCTAAAAACTCGACATCACCGGTGGGTCAAATTTGCAATTTCCCTAAAATAACATCAATCACCTTCTGCTAAATCACAATTATCCTGTAAAATACAAAAATAAAATCGTTTTTCTTCGATTTTTCTAACATTTCTGATAAAAAAATCGAGGGTTTTAACATTTCTGCAATGTTTCTCGAGGAATTCGTTAAAGACCAAGAAAGCTGATGTTGTACGTATAAACCACGTGAAATTTCCTTTCGAAAAAACTGCCCGCAAAGCAGCTTTTGCTGCAAAAAAACCATAAATTCCATTATTCAAATTCCACCGGCAGTTCCCTCGCGATCGCCGTTACTTCGAGGGTCACCGATCGGCTTTTGTTTCGTCCCCGGAAGGACTCTATGAAATTCTTACGATATCGAAACAATTCTCCTTTGAAAAACGCAAGCTAGTTGAAAATTCTTCCGATACGCTCGACCCACGCTGTGCGAATAAAAGCAACAATAAAAACCCCGATGTCGTAATACAAAAACCGGAAGTCCTCAACGGAAAGATCGAAAGTCGACTCTATAATAACTTCTCGCGATCTCGCCTATGCGCACGTTTGCAACCATCCGGAAAACCGACGATCTCCAACAAAAAAACTACTCCCACCTCGTACACCCACGTGATACGCAACAGTTCGAAATGAAAATCTCGCCTTTCATCTTATCGTCCAATTAAACCGTCTAATTCGTCCTCGCTACGCTCAAAGCGAAATTAAACGATGCGTCTATGTACGATACGAGAAAAAAAAAAAAAAAAAAAAAACAAGAGGAAATAAAAAAAATATCTCATCAGCCACCATAGCGCGCTTACAACAGCCTCAAACCTTTCCGTACTCGTTCGAAATTATTTCCAGTCCGCGACGTGTATCAAGTCCCGTTACGATAGAGCCCAAGAATTATTTTTAATTACCCACGGACGAAACGCTACCGGCATTTCCGTATTACGAACTAAATTATCATTAATTTTTATCGCTATAAGCACAAAGATATAAAACATACACACACATACACAATAACATAAGAAATTAACTCGATAAACGTTTCGCGAACCTCGTGATCAACCAAAATGTTCCTTCGACTTTCCACTTTTAATTTTTCTTTTGTCTACCGTTTTATTTATTCATTTTTTTCATTTTTCTTCGTCTCACCTCGCGACAAAAGAATTCAACGTTTATACGGTTATAATGGAAGCGGAGGTGGGTAAGTAAGAGAGGCGAAACGTTCTTTCTCCGCAAAATACTAACAACGTTTATAATACTATAACGGTGCCGAGAGTCCGACTCTCCTTCGAAGTCTATATACAGGGACTAGAGTAAAAGAGTATCCTGTCTCCCCCCCCCCCTTCTCCTCCTCCTCCTCTCCTCCCCTGGAGCCCTCTCTCACTCTCTTTTTGCACCTCTCACCCCCTCCTATTACAAGGTGGGAGTAAACTCTCTCTCTTGGTCTCAGCTGATCATTAAACCCAGTATACTGGTCAGTCAAACTTTCACGCTCCGCGATATTCGAACTTCTCATTCCTCGTACGCGTTCTCAGGATTTTTGCGCGCAAAAATTTTAACGTACATATACATACATATATATATAGTTACACGTGATGAAAAATATAGGAGGGACACGTTGTCGCGTTCGCGGATGAGAAGAAAATATGACGAAGGAACGAAAACTCGAGGAAGTAATTCGGAAGTGAACTTCTGTTTGGGCGATAAGGGAGGTGGCGAGCGAGGGTGGGAAGGCGGAAAAGTTTCGAAGGAAAGACAGGGTGAAACTCGACAGAGGGTGGAGAAAAAAAAAGAGGACGAGACGACGAGGGATGTGACAAAAATGAAACGAAACGTGCGCGGGAAACTCGAAACGTCTTTTTAAAATAATAATAATAACAACAATAACAACAACAACAACGACAACAACAACAACAACAATAATAATAATAATAATAATAATAATAATAATAACTAGAATAATAATAATAAGGAGAAGAAGAAGAAGAAGAAGAAATTGTAAAACTTTTTGCATTATAGTCGGAGTATCGCGGCTAATAATATCGTCGGGGATTCACCGATACTACTTCGAAGTGCTGTTTACAGATCGTTGGAGAGAAACGAGAGGAGATACGCCGTCCCCTCGACGGAAACGTCGAAACTCTTTCCCCAATCATAAACTTCCGATTACCGAACGGCAAAAAAAAAACAAATTGAAATAAAAAAAAAAAGTTAACTTAAAATAAATGAAAATAAACTTCAAAATTCAAAATCGTTTTTTTTTGTTTTTTGGGAAAATTGAGTGTCGACGAAAATTTGACGCAATTTTGTGAAATTTGATTTAGTTTTATTGGGAAAATTGATCAAATTCGAGGTTCGTGGTAAAAAAAAAAAATAATAAGGGACAAAGAATCGATCCGTCGACGTTGCGAACGTTTGGCACGCACCGGTTTGCTCGTGTCGTGGCGAATGAGATCGAGACGCGCCGCATCGTCGAGATGTTATTGGTGAAAGTTCACGGCGAGGATAAAGACACGGCCGGAGACGCGCAATGGTAATCCGTTGCGAAGACTCGAGAGTATGATATCGAGATAACGCACATATATATGTACATACATATGGATGTGTGTGAGTGTGTCAGTGTGTGTCTATAAACATATGTAGACAAATATAAAATATACGAGTATGCGAGAAATTGCATCGTAACGAAATGGCCAAGCGCTCATCCAAAGGATACACGTAATAATATTTAAAAACAAACGACGATAACAACGCGAAAGAAGAATAATTTTTTTTCTTTTCGATATAATAAATAATAAAAATTTGTACAATTTTGTAACAAATTTTGAAAAATCATGTAAATCAGTATATTTTTGATCGGAATTTTATAAATTGGTGAAAATTGGAATAATTTGGTAAAAACAATTTGAAAAAAAAAAAAGAATTATATAAACTAGTACGTTTTATTGTTTTTCGAAAATTTATAAATCGATGAAAATTAGAACAATTTTGTAAAAACAATTTGAACAAAAAATCATTATAAACTAATAAATTTTATTATTTTTCGAAAATTTATAGAATCGATAAGAATTGAAACAATTTTTTAATTTGAACAAAAAATCACATAAACTAATACACTTTATCATTTTTCGAAAATTTATAAATCGATGAAAAATTGGAACAATTTTGTACAAACAATTTGAAAAAACAAAAAAAACAGCGATGAAAATAAATAATAAAAGGAAAGGGTTGATACACGAGGGTCGTAAAAAAAAGTGACGGGTCTGAAGATTATCGTAATTACGAGCGTATCGAGACTAATTGGTTGTTCGGATAAGTGAGAGGTGAAGAAAAAAAGGAAAACAAAAAACTAAAAAAAAAAAAAAAGAAAAAAAAACCACGCGCCGATAAATCAACATTAGCCGTGGTCATTCGCGAGTGGAATTATTCAACGGTATTAACGCACGAGGAACGAATGGCCCTTTAGCCTCTCGGCGATCGGCAAGCCGCTAATTTCAATAACAATTTGAAAACAAAAAAAGATGGAAAAAAAAAATTGTAAAAAAATGTCACCGAGAACTCGAGAACTCGCATTGTCGATCGTTCCTTTTGCATGGAAGTGTCCGATTCCTCATCTCGCCTAATTATTATTTTCAAATGCCGACGAGGACTCGTCTCGTCTCGATACTTCGCGGTCATTGGAAGAGGAAAGAAAAAAACGAAGACGACGAGAACGCGCTCCAGAGAAAAAGCGACAGAGAGAGAGAGAGAGAAAAATATCAAGACACGAAAATATAAAGAAGCGCGAATAATTTGTACTTCGGAGAGCGAGCAAGCGGCGAATACAAACGCAAACACGGGGGAGAGTAGGCAGTGATTGCTCCTGCGGAACGTCTTGTCAGTTTGACGCGAGAGGCGAAACCGAGTAGAAGCCGATTCCCACAGTTCGACATTCGAACATCTCAATTTCTCTCGTTGGTGTGTTAGTCGGTGACATTTTCTTTCATTCTTTTTATTTTTTGTTTTTTTTTTCTTTTTTTTTTTAATTTAATTTCGTTTCTTACCAAAAACTCTTATTTAGTACTCGCCGGTTTCCTTCTTTTTTTTGGGGGTGGGGGGAGAGGACAGTTTAATTCCTCGGGACTGTCGCGCCTGGACGATTACTGGTCATCGAAGCTCGGCGAAGAAAGACGATAAAAAAAAAACATAAGAATTGCTCGACTCTCGTGGGAGAAACGAAAGGATTAAAGAAAATTAAAGAATAAAATAAAATAAAGTAGATAAATCGATACGGTTCGTTGGAAGAATTCTTGCCGAGGTTTTAAAGCGGAAATCGCTCGACCAATTTGGATTCTTGCTGAGTGAACGATCGAACGACGATCGAAGAATCCGAACAGTTTTTTTTTTGTTTTTTTTTTTTTTTTTTATAGAAATCGAGGAAATGAAACTGTGAACAAATCATACGAGTTATAATTTATGTAATAATAATAATAATAATAATAATAATAATAATAATAATAATAATAATAATAATAATAATATAGAAATAAAGAATAATAATAATGGCGGGAAATTCAAACGCGTCGTTCGTTCTGCTGATCGTCGCGAACGTTCTAATCGCGTGCAACGCGTACAACGTGCTTTTGGCCACAATGGGTGGTACGAAATCTCACACGGTACCTTTCGTCGCCCTTGGCACGGCCTTGAGATCCCGGGGTCATAACGTAACCTTGGTCAGCGCGTTTTCCGGACCGGCGGCGAACAACGATCTTCGCGAACTCGTGCCGTCGATCCTCGAGGTAAGAGTCCTTCCCTCAAGAATTCATCATCGATCGAATTTCAATAATTAGATAATTTCTTTCGAAAATATTTGAATTTGAAAAAAAAAAAAGGAATTTTTTTAATTCGTACTCGAATATTAAAAAGAATAATCAAAAGAGATAAAGATTTGATAAATTGAGGTTTTATTTTATTGTAAAATAAAAGAAAAATATATTTTTTTAAATATTTATCGATTCGATTCGATTAATTGGATTTTTTTTTCTTCGATTTTGAAACTTAATTACTTTTTTTTCTCGTCAGGCTTACGTAGGCAATTACACGTCCGAATGGGATCTCGTTGGTTCGCGATTTCGCAACGAGCTACCCCTTTCTCCCTGGGACGCGATGAGATACGGCTGGGAAGCTTGCGAGGCGCTCCTGCGAGACGAGACATCGGTTTCCGGTATAAGGAAACCGTATGGTAATTCGAGATTTCGCTGGGACGTTGCGGTTCTCGACGGTGCTTATCCGGAGTGTCTTCTCGGTATACTTCACGGCGAAAACGTACCGACGATGATGCTTAATACCGTGAGTAACGACTTTATTCGTGTCGTTTTTAACATTTGTTTACCATTCACCCTTTTAACATAAAATCACCAAAAAATGATATTTTAAAGGAAAATATTAAATCTTTTAAAAAATTATATTCTGAAGGGAAATATTTGCTTATTTGAAAAATTATATTTCGAAGTATAAAATTAATTTTTTTTTATTTGCAAAATTGTATTTCGACGGAAAAAATTAATTATTTTTTTTATTTAAAAAATTATATTTCAAAAGAAAAAATTAATTTTTTTTTATTTAAAAAATTATATTTCAAAGGAAAATATTAATTTTTTGATAAAATTGAAAAAAAAGATAAATATCAATATAAAAATATCCTCTAAAACATAAAATAACAAAAAATTATATTTCGAAGGAAAATATTAATTTTTTGTTAAAATTGAAGAAATTAAATAAAAAAAAAAATATCAATATAAAAATATCCTCTAAAACATAAAATCATCAAATGATATTTCGAAGAAAAATATTAATTTTTTGATCAAATTGAAGAAATTAAAAAAAGAACAACATTAGTGTAAACAAACTCCATAAATAAATACTATATAATAATAATAATATAAAATCTTCTAGAAAAAGTAAACATTCCTAACAATTTGTATTCCAAAAAAGTAAAAAAAAAAAAAACAAATAAAAATTTGATTTAATTAAAAATAAATAATAAGAAAATTTCACATGGGTATGTCACGAACATTGTCAGTCGATAAAAATTCTTACGATATTTCAGTGATACGGTCTATAATCAGGGATCGACAACCCGCCGCCAGTAGTAAAGCCTGAGTGGCGTGTAATTTGCCACGGGCATTACGTAATTCACGTAACTCTCGATTGGACCCCCTACCCTCATTTCCCCCGTCGCTCTGACACTCTCCCTCTCTCTCTCTCTCTCATCTCAATAAAGGGGGAAAGACTTTCCACACTCACGTGATATCGTGTGTGGATTCCACCGGGTCTTATTTAATGCTCGACTCGTTCGCCACGTTCCAGAATTTTATTTTCTCTCCTTGGAATCAACGAAATAATAACAATAAAAATAATAAAATCGAGATAAAAATAATATCGCAATACGATACAAAAATATTATTTATCACGTTTATTATTTTTATTTTTATTTTTTTATTTAAAAGAGAAAACAAGAACAATCGTGATAATAATAATAAAAGAGGGATGAAAATAAAATTGCAATTTGAGAGAGAAATTTTTGTTTTTTTTTTCATATTTTTACGTTTGTAATTGACAAAGGACGACAGCTGGCAATTCTCCCAGAGAAGCACTTTGCAATAAACGAGAGGACGAGATAAAAATGACAATTTATATCAATTAAAAAAATTAGATTTTTTTTATTTCCTCATTTTGCTCAATATTTTTTTTTTAATTAAAAATAACGACAACAGGTGGCACTGTACAGCGGTTCGATAGCTCGCCAGGGCAATCCAGCATTGTGGTCCTTGACGCCGTATTTCGGCAAGGGTCTTACCCAAGACATGAGTTTTCCACTGAGAATTCTGAACGCCGCGTGTCTAGCTACCCTGGAGATCATGCACTGGATCATGACGACCGGTTACATACAGCCAACGCTGAGAAAGTATCTGGGTAAAAGACAAAAATTTATATTTACCTTCCTGTTTTTTTTTTTTTTTTTTTTTTTTCATTTTCTTCACTTTTCTATTTTCATTCTTTACCTACCCCTTCCATTCTCAAACAAAACAATCCTCCGATCGGACGGTATAATAAACAAAAGTTGCCTTTAACGAAACGTATATTCTCCCGAGAGAAAGACACACACAAGTACAAAAAACAAAGCGACACAAAAAGAACATTTTATTATTCTTTTTATTTTGCCCGAAAAAGAAGAAGATTTTCCTTTGGGGAGAAAATTTCAACGGAGTGGAAGTACTCGAAAAAAGTTTATTTCACTCTTCGCCAACCTCCCTCAATTCATAAATATTCATCCGAAACTACCTCTCGCGTTTCGAACCACCCCCATTGTCGGGTATATTTTGCTCTCGAGTCTCGACGACCTCTCCCTCCCACCTCTTGCTTCCTCTTCCCGGATCGCCGCAGCCTCCGGTGCATCAGGGGCGAGGGGCGAACCCGCAATGCTGCGGGCTCTGCGCTTTTTCTTACCAACGACGAACGATACCAACCCCTTGAGTTCATCGAGTTTTTTTTTTTTCGTTTAAAAAAATTCTTTTTTTTTTTTTTTTTTTTACAAACTTTTTTTTGTTCGTCGTACCTTAGGGGATGATATACCGGACGTTCGAGATCTTATCTCGGAAGTACCGTTGACGTTGCAGAACAGTCACTACGCCGTCGCAGATTCGGTGCCGTATCTCTCGAACGTGGTGAACGTCGCGTGCTTACACTGTCGAGAGGCGATGCAGCTCAGCACCGACTTGGAAACATTTTTACGACGAGGTAGATATATATGTTCCTACAGTTTTCACGCCCTATTGCGATTTATTTATTTCGCAACGTTTTTGTCGTTTCGTATTTTATTCACGCTCGACCGTCGTCTCGCGATTATTTCTGACCTATTCGTATTTGTGAATTGGGGTTTTTTTTTTTAATGAAAAAATTGTAATTTTGTTGGGAAAATGGGATTTGGATTTATTCAATTTTGTTTAATCGATTTTTGATGAATGTAGTGAAGTTTTTTGTTTACTTTTAAATTGTTTTTTTTGTTTACTTTTTTGACCTTTTCGTATTTGTGAATTGCTTTTTTTATGAAGAAATTGGCATTTTGTCGAGAAAATGGGATTTGATTTATTCAATTTTGTTTAATCGATTTTTGATGAATATAGTGAAGTTTTTTGTTTACTTTTAAATTGTTTTTTTGTTTACTTTTTTGACCTTTTCGTATTTGTGAATTGGTTTTTTTATGAAAAAATTGTAATTTTGTCGAGAAAATGGGATTTGATTTATTCGATTTTGGTTAATCGATTTTTCATGAATATATTGAAGTTTTTTGTTTACTTTTAAAATTGTTTTTAGTTTACTTTTTTGACCTTTTCGTATTTGTGAATTGGTTTTTTTATGAAGAAATTGTAATTTTGTCGAGAAAATGGGATTTGATTCATTCAATTTTGTTTAATCGATTTTTGATGAATATATTGAAGTTTTTTGTTTACTTTTAAATTGTTTTTTGTTTACTTTTTTGACCTTTTCGTATTTGTGAATTGCTTTTTTTATGAAGAAATTGTAATTTTGTCGAGAAAATGGGATTTGATTTATTCGATTTTGGTTAATCGATTTTTGATGAATATATTGAAGTTTTTTGTTTACTTTTAAATTGTTTTTTGTTTACTTTTTTGACCTTTTCGTATTTGTGAATTGGTTTTTTTATGAAGAAATTGTAATTTTGTCGAGAAAATGGGATTTGATTTATTCGATTTTGGTTAATCGATTTTTCATGAATATATTGAAGTTTTTTATCAATCGAATGGTTTTTTAAATTTGATTTTCGTTTATTTTTTTGACCTTTTCGTATTTCTGAATTGCTTTTTTTATGAAAAAATTGTAATTTGGTCGAGAAGATGGAATTTGACTTTGGATAATCGATTTTTCATGAATATATTGAAGTTTTTTATCGTTCGAATGGTTTTTTAAATTGCTTTTTTGTTTACTTTTTTGAATTATTCGAAAAGATTAGTTTTTATATTTGTTGTTTCGACCGTGTTTCATGAAAAAGGAAAATCCTACGATGACTTTTCGATAATTATATTGAGAATAATTCTACGAAATATCGTTTAATTAATCTCTGAAACGTAATTACCATCAATTTTACAATTTTACGATTTACGATTTTATAAATTTGAATAAATCTTTAAATAACAAGCTCCATATAATAAAAATCGGAATAAACTTGAAAAATAGCGTATAAAGACATTTCTACAAAAAAAAAAAAGCAATGATAAAAATGCAAAAAAAGTAAAGAAAACGAAATATTCGTCGAGAATAAAAATTGCATTAAATCGCGAGATAAGCCAGTATTTTCGCTCGCATTTTTTGTTGATCCTGAATTACGTAAGCCCAAAGAGAAAGACGCCCCAGCTACTTTACGAATCTGAGAGAAAAAAAGAGCGACGAGTATGAATTTTTCATGAGGTCAAAATTTATGCGAATTCGTATAAATCGTCCGTGTAACGAGCGTGTGAACGATAAGCTATACGATCAACGCCACTTTTTTTTCATCATGAATCTCCACCGACGAGATAAAAACACAAATCGTTGCTCTAAAGTCAATGAACGATTTTTGAAAAGCGCAAAAAAGAGCGAAAAAAATTAAATGAAAGAAAAATGCTGACAAGCGCGAACGCAATTCCGCATTCGTCTCGTTTCATGCTTCAAGGCTTCGTTTACGTGTCGATGGGCTCATCGGTACGTGCCTCGGGCATGCCAGACGCGCTCAGAGAGATGTTCGTTGCCGCGTTCGCCACATTACCCTACAACGTTGTTTGGAAATGGGAGGGCGGAAAGATCGAGGGACTCCCCGGTAACGTAAGAATCGCCGCCTGGTGGCCGCAGCAGGAATTACTCGGACATCCAAATCTTCGCGCTTTCGTCTCGCACGGTGGTTTGCTCTCGTTACACGAGGCCGCCTATCACGGATCACCGACCCTCGTTCTACCCGTTTTTTGCGATCACGATGGAAACGCCGCGCAAGCCGGTTAATATGAATTTATTTTTCTTCTTTTATCGTACGGTTCGAACTTTGATAACGATCATTAATTCATGATTAATGAATTGACATAAAAATTGTTAAATTTGTTTCTTTTTATTTAGTTGAATTTTTTACGTTTATGAAAAAATGTCAAAATTGAATATTTCTAGTTTGTAATTTTATGTTTGAAACTTTGGAGAAAATAGAAAAATACTATTTCTAGATTCGACAATTTTGTATTTTTATTCGTTTCGGAAAAATACAGAAATATGATTTCTAAACTCGATAATTATAAAAAAAACAATTATGAATAAAATTCAAAATATGATTTTCGAATATTTTGAGTTTGTAGTTTTATATTTGAAACTGTGGGAAAAATAGAAAAATGCTATTTCTGGATTCTGGAAATTTGTATTTTTATTTGTTTCGGAAAAATACAGAAATGTAATTTCTGAATTTGTCTTTTTTTGTCACAATGAATTTTTCATTTTTATGAAAAAAATGTCAAAATTGAATATTTCTAGTTCGTAATTTTATGTTTGAAACTGTGAAGAAAATAAAAAAAATACTATTTCTAGATTCTACAATTTTGTATTTTTATTCGTTTCGGAAAAATACAGAAATATAATTTCTAAACTCGATAATTATAAAAAAAAAAAAAAAATATGAATAAAATCAAAAATATTATTTTCGAATTTAATAATTTTATTTTTTTATTTTCATTGTAAACTAGAATTTTAATCAGGTTTATTTTATTACAATTGCGAGATTAAAAATTAAAAATTTTTGGCTTAAAATAAAATTTGACGTTTGTCACATTTTACGTCGCGTTATTTATTATTTTATTGAATTTATTTGTGTCACAGAGAAACTCGGTTATGCCCTCGTGATGGACCTCTCGAACCTGTCGATCAATGATCTACGCGAGGGAATTCTCGAGGTTGCGTCAAGTCGAGAGAATCCATACAGAGAAGCGGCAAGACGTCGGAGTAGTTTGCTCAGGGAACAACCGATAGGACCTAGGGAATTGGCGATATGGTGGGTTGAGCACGTAGCGAAATATCGCGGCGCCGAACATCTTAAAAATTCAGCAAGGTAAGCTTTATGCATATTTAACAATATCAAAATGCACTTTTCTCCAGTCTAAAAAATAAATTTTATATCTCATTTTCCCTCGTAAAAAAAACAATAGAATAAAAACGTTCCCATAAAAAACAGTAAATATACAAAATGTCACTGTCCAATCAGAATTTTTTTTAAAACATATAAAAACAATATTTGAGATTGTTCAATATTTATTCACGACAATTTATTAATTTTTTTTAGATTCTATGGAAAAAGAAAAATGATTATTAGATTTTTACTCAAGACATTAAATTTCAAAAAAATGCATTTATTTTTCCAAAAATTTATTGTTTAAACATATAAAAGCAATATTTGAGATCGTTCAATATTTATTCATGACAATTTATCAATTTTTGTTATTAATTCAATAGAAAGAGAAAAATGATTATTAGATTTTTACTCAAGACATAAAATTTCAAGAAATGCATTTATTTTTGCAAAAATGTATTGTTTAAACATATAAAAGCAATATTTGAGATCGTTCAATATTTATTCATGACAATTTATCAATTTTTGTTATTAATTCAATAGAAAAAGAAAAATGATTATTAGATTTTTACTCAAGACATGAAATTTCAAGAAATGCATTTTATTTTTGCAAAAATTTATCGTTTAAACATATAAAAGCAATATTTGATATTGTTCAATATTTATTCATGACAATCCATTAATTTTTTTTAAATTCAATAGAAAGAGAAGAATGATTATTAGATTTTTACTCAAGACATAAAATTTCAAGAAATGCATTGACTTTTGCAAAAATTTAAACATATAAAAACAATATTTGATATTGTTCAATATTTATTCATAACAATGCATTAATGTGTTTAAAATTCAGCAGAAAGAGAAGAATGGTTATTAGATTTTTACTCAACTCATAAAATTTCAAGAAATGCATTTATTTTAACAAAATTTCATCGTTATCGAATTTTCGTTCGATATCGTTTTAATTTTCATTTTCTTTTCTCCAGGCACATGAGTGTAGTTCGTTACTATTCGATGGACGTAGCCGCTGCATACATTTTCATAATAACGGGATTGCTCTTCCTCTTCGGAAAACTGCCAATAAGAATCACGACGACAATCGGTATAATGAGAAAGAAAAAAGTCGACTGACATCGGAGCCTATACTCGATTCTCGCTATCGTCGATAATTTCCCACGAGAAGACAACGAACGCTTCGGTCGAAGCTTCGAATACAAGGAAAACTTTCCTTTCCCAATATCGCAGCTCCAAATTGCAGCTGCCTTTTAATTTATTGTCGATCCTACGAACGCTTTTTTTCTTTACAATCTCATAACGATACGTGTACAATAATTATCTAGAATATTTCGTTAATAAATAATTTGTATAAATTCCTTAATAATACACACACCTATATACACATAATATCCGTATATAAAAGAAAAATTGTTATAAATCAAATATTTATTTCCATACCACGCGTCGTAAAAAATTGACAAATATTGTTTCTGAATTGTTGGAAACACGTTGAACGTAACGCCGTTCGTATTTTCATTGCGACGTCGGTTAATGTATGCGAAATTTCACTCTCGAAGGCGTTCTTGCTCGACCCCCTTTTTTCTCTCATTATCTCGACAAGATTGTGGACATACGCCAAACCAATGTCCCAAATCCGCCTCGAACTCAAACGCTTGCGTATGACACATGGACCACTCGATACATACCCACGTACCGATCCAGTCCATACAAAGCTCGTATTTTGTATATTCGTATACATACATACATATATACATACATACATATATATATTATATATATATACATGGTCATACCATATATACAAATATATATATATATATATATATGTGTGTGTGTGTGTGTGTGTGTGTGTGTGTTTTACAATATGTGTACATATATATATATATATATATATATATATATATATTTGTATATATGGTATGACCATGTATGTTTTATGTACAGAGACACAATACATATATATATATATACAGCGAGGAAGTCGATGGCCCACATTCGAAACTCGTTTTTTCCTCTCGGCTCGACGACCAGTTTCCCTTGCGATCGAAGCAAAATCCTTATTCGATGTTATTAGGCGTATATATAGCTGTATATGAAATATATGTATATACGAGTATAAAAGTATTTATGTATGCAGAAGTGAGAAGGAAAGTGGGCCGATAGAATATGAAACGTAATGGTGGGTACGTAATAGCGAATTTAATAAACTTGGTAGGAGAAGCTCGAATACCTAAAGAAAAAAATAATAATAAATACAGCTGCATTTACAAAGTTTTTAACGATGGCGTTTGTTTCGTCGGGCTGACTCTCGTGTTTCTACCAACGCCTTTCAATTAGACGTTTTAATAACTCTTAATCCAACTGGACAATGAACGAAAACGAGTGTTTCTATCAACGCCTTTCAATTAGACGTTTTAATAACTCTTAATCCAACTGGACAATGAACGAAAACGAGGAAACGAATTTTACCGTTAGTCGCTTTACTGAAATTCACTTTTTCTAGTTGTATTGTGTGCGTTGGCGATGGAAGAACGATTTAGTTTTTTTTCTTTTCTTTTTCTTCTTTTAGCAACGTTGCTTGACATTCTCTTCGGTATGAGGAAATTCAACGCTGGACCAGCACGATGTATTGTCAATTTCGTCTTGACAATGGACTTGTGGAACCGGAAGTATTGCTGTAGCGAGTTTAAAAGTAATGAATATGGGAGAAAAGCTTTTTTTGAAAGAACTTTTTTGATGTACTTATTTGTATATCTCGGTTTTTTATATACTTATATATTTCCTCGTTTATTCCGTTCACCGCTGGTTAAGGGGTGGACGGAATAAAGAGACGTTGGGATCGAGGTAAATGAGAAATAAACGCGCGTACGTGCCACGGGAGTCCGAATAATACCAGCTATTTTCCCAATACCGATGATAACAGGAAGAATTTTGTTTATTTATTTATTTTCTTTTTTTAACGCGAGTGGAGAATTATAATCTGTTACTATAAATAACAATATATAATTGTGCGTACTGAGCGATAAATATAAAAAATTTTACATTTGGCAAGAAATAATAAAAATTGAGTTTTTGTTTTCCTCTGATGTTTTTAACAATACGTTTCTTTTTTCTGTCGAAACAAAATGGGTTTAGTTCGTTTCGTCGTTTACACTCCGACGAAGCTTCGAGATTAATTGTAAAAATAAACTCGATTTGTATCGGCGATACTGACCTTGAATAACCTTCAACGACTTTGACCCTCCAATGTTTTTAATGTAGTTTGAGGAACTCTGCAAGATGGTTGAGAAAAAAGGTACAGTTTCATTTAAAAAAGTGAAGGTGACCTTCATTGTGCGTAAACGCCTAGACCGAGATAAAAAAGAATGGTCACATTTGATGGTCCCCTCCATACCGTACAACTTTTGTTTGGAACATTTTTTTGTGAGGTCAATAATGGCCGAGTTATTTTAGATAGCAGGGATGAAAGAGACACCCTGTATATATACAGGGTGTACCAAAAAGGGCGCGACACTTGAATATCTCGGAAAATATAACTTTTACAGAAAAGTGTTTCAGAAAAAAGTTCAATGGTTTAATAATATCTATTTACTGATTTTATCAGTTTGACCTTGGGTGCCGTGGTCAATGTCAGGTCAAGGTCAAATCAATTTTTTTTAATGGAACGCCCGACTTTTTATTGCATATTCTTATAGTACATCTCGAGAGCTTTCCAAAACACTATAATTAAGTATTTTTTTATAAACTACTTATCGAATTATGATGCTTCAAAGTTACAGTGTCGACGGCACCAGTTAAAGTATACTGCGCGTGCGTGCATGCGCGCGTGTGCGCTTGGGCGCGCGTGTGCGTGTGCGTCTGCGGGAGCGCTTGCGCGTGCGCACGCGCGTGCGTGCACCTGTGCTTGCCCGCGTTTGCATTTCTATACAGTGTGTCGAGCATACGTGCGCGGGGAGGATCGTCTATACGTGTATCTTCGTGGGCGCATGCGCGCATATGACATCCATGCGTAGCATCTGTGTACGTGAATGTGTAGTGCACGTGGACACTAACGCCACAGAAACAGGTGGCGTAAGGAGGAGCTAATGGAATTGCTCAGCCCCTTTATGACAGCTGTCAATTTATAAACCGACAGTATAAGCGTAATATATCAAAAGTGTAGATTATATTCCACCTAACAGCTAGGCTGGACTCCATCTTTCAACTACGTGCATGAAAATACGTCGTCCCTATCTCGAAGGACCAATCAATAGCCCGAATGTCGAATGCAAGGAGATCGTGAGGAAATTGCTGTTGTGAATCAAACCGCGACTCAGCAGGAGACCGGAAGTAAACAAAGCAAATGCAAATGGCAGCTAATGTCCGTTTCGACAGCAAAAGTGTATCTACGACTGTTCGTTTCTGCTCACTCCATGCGTTTATCTCCGGGGGAAAC
This sequence comes from Netelia melanura, assembly GCA_964007305.1. Classification (NCBI taxonomy): domain Eukaryota; kingdom Metazoa; phylum Arthropoda; class Insecta; order Hymenoptera; family Ichneumonidae; genus Netelia; species Netelia melanura. The sequence goes on from OZ023258.1 coordinate 6,484,912, forward strand.
AACGAACTTCATGACCCTCTTTTCTCGTCGCCGTATCTGTCAACCGTGACAGGAGACTCGTACGAGCATGACAAATAATTGATCTCCAGAGATATGCAATTTAATAACTACGTATCTTTTCAGGCTAGGCTATGTACACCTTCGCTCCAAAAGTAAGTGGAAGAAGATCGAGTGAGACAAAAATAAAAACAGACGTGTAACCGGTGTAAGAAAAAAATCGAGGGAAGAAGTTGTGGCCGCTTGTAGCTGCATCCCAGCAACCGCTCGAGCGAAGCGGATGCAAAACGAAGACGCACAGGGACGTGGAGACAGTTTGCACGGAATTATAGGAAGAGAGAAACGAACCGAGAAAAGAAATGAGTAAAAGAAATACATTCGGAGAATACTACTTCACAACCGCATTCCCCGATCTCGCGAACCTGGTTGCACTTGCTTCCAACGCTGAAAGTCTTGTGACTGTAGCGGGTGAGACCATGGGATAATAAAATACTTACTTACACGCCTTTTTACTCTCTTCGTCATCCGATTACAAGCTTGTAACGAAGCATCTAAAATTTTCATTTTTTTTTCAGCTGATTTATAAGACCTTGCCAAGAAAGGTGAATAAAAATTATTATAATGATATAATAATTAATAATTAATGAATAAAATAATTTCTAATATAATAATTAATGAATACAAATTATTATAATGATATAATAATTAATAATTAACGAATAAAATAATTTCTAATATAATAATTAATGAATAAAAATTATTATAATGATATAATAATTTTTATCCATGAGGATCGACCAGGTTTTACGCACAGGTGAATAAAGAAATTCGGTAATTCGTTTTAAATAAAAAGTAATTCATTTTTCAGTTAGGTATCTTTTATTTGTACATGGAAAGAATTTTTAAGTAATTTTTACTGTGAAATCAAAGTAACTGAGTGACAAATGTGCAATTCTTCAAGTTTTTAAGAAATCAATTATACATTTTAATGGAAATGAGTAAAAATTTACTGTCGCGCGACAGAAATATTTAAATATTTTCAAGAATTTTTACTGAAATTAACAGTAAACTTTCATGAAACGTAAACATTACTACAATAAGTTTAAAAAAAGGGCTGATACAAATGAAAGTGTACGTTGCACATTGAGAAATTTGCTTGTTTGTCTTGAAAATTTAAAAAAGGAAGACGATATTTTTCGTGCGTTCACGCGAATTTTTACGTTCTTTACAGTAAAATCAGTTAGGACTAGGTCGCCTGGCCGTAATCCGTGAGCTCTGTGTAGAGCGCGTAAAAATTAATCCTACCCGCTAAAACTTTTACATGCCTGAAAGTAAAATATTTGAAACTAGTGTAAATTTTTAACTGTTTACGTATTTATCACCGGGTTCAAATTTTTAATGTAATTTTTACCGAGATTTTATCGTAAAAACTAATAAGAAATTCTCTCCGTGTAACGGTAAGTTTTTCATTACAGAAAACTATTATATTCAACGACAAGTCATGGATCTGGAAAATGTTCACTCGACCTCGACATTTACTTGAAATATTCATCAAACTTCCTTGACAGTTTTATTAATCAGCAACAGACAAGGAATTCGCAGTAGAAACAACTTTTCAACGGGTTTTTCGACTTAACTTCGATCTATAACGCATAACGCGTTGTCGCCGGATTGCTCCTGGGAAAATAACAGATATTTTCTTTTTTTAATTCTTGCGCATTGGTGGATGACAGAGTTTTTCGAAATGCCGGAAACTTTGAGTGGATTGTCTCATAAAAATGGACATTTGTTAAGGAAAGTTGAAGTGGCGAATGAGATAAAGCTTTGAAGTAAAAGCTGTTTGATAAATACTTTTTAAAGTCTCAGTTTCGTGGCGTATTATCGGATCGAAATGTTGTCACACCAGTTCGATCTTGGGGCGTTGACGTCATTTTTTTGTCGGATCCTCGAACCAACGGGCTAATGACCGCGTGGGTACGGTGCTCGCGTGAGAACTTCATATTTCAACGCCCAACTTTATCTCGTGTTACGGTTATACTCGACTCATGCCTCGTACTTACACATCTCTTAAATTACAAGCGTCGCGATAAGACTAACGATCGTTCTTTCACACATTGAATGATCGCACCGATAGGCAATAAACCTAATTCGGACGTGCAATTTGTTATTTCTTTTAAAAACCCGCAACGATATTAATTAATTCTCAACTCTACGGTAAGCTAGTTCTTTTTTTAACTTTACACAAATTTGTTCACAAGTCAATATTTAGAATATTCTTCTATTAAAAATCGTTGGAATCGAAGGCGTAAGACAAATTTCAAAAATTAAAGATTCGACAAATATCTAGAAAACTTGAAACTAGCAAGCTTGAACTTCCAGCCAATCCAATGTTTCTCTTGTTTTTACCAAGAAACAAAAGAAAATCGTTATTGTTTCTTCCCTTAATCGAAGTTTTCATACAAGAACAATCATGTAAAATCATGAATACAGAATTTCATAGATAAGCACCGTTACTCTACCTTGTATATAAATAAGCCACAACATAGTTGCATCTCGGTAACTACGATGTACCTAGCACGAGTTGATACCGAGAGTTAAAAATACGGTGAAGTTGACCCATGCGCTGATCTTAAGGTCTCCTTGACCTTTCCCTGGAACAAGAATGGCACATGACGATGAAATAAGAAAGCACAATTTTTTACCCGACTAAGATAAAAACGGTCTAAAAGCGTATACTAAATTCAACCCTAATCGATATTGATTTAAGAATCGATTATTGTATGCGATCATAATTAATCCGTTGATCGTACTCGACGCAACACGCGTTAGGATAACGCGACGCCAATGCTTATTGCAAACGCAATACTTTCGTACTTCGCGGATCGAATTTCATACTTCGCGACCGCAGTTGAACGCTGAATACCGTAGAGTAACGCAGCTCTTTCGGGACCTTTTGAAACTTCGTCCGAGTACGATTAGCATCGACTGTGGATTAAACATAATTATATTTTACATAACTATTTTTTAATCAAAGTACGATTAATTCCTTTGTCGTAGTACAAACATCTGTTTCGTAATTTAAAACAAAGTAGACAACTTTGCAATTTTTCAATTTATGTAAATTTTGATCGTCGAGATGAGGAATTAGTGCGAGTGGCAATTTTATTTATCTATATGATAAACGATGGGGGAATACCACGTTGATCCTTTTAACAATTACGGTACTTTCGCACATACATGTCGAAGACACGATCGCAACTGGTCATCGAATACCGCGCAATACCGTAACTCTCCCAGGACCTTTGGAGACTTCTGAAGCCTCGAGTAACAACTCTAAAACATAGGTAAATTTATAAAGTCTTATACAATTGTTTTTTTTTTGGACAATTGAATTTATACAAATTTTTGAAATTTGTTGTCTGGTGAGATATACGAATTTGGAAAACGTGATGAATCGATATCCTGGACCTTGTCGAATTGATCATATTCAAAAATCTAAAGAATGTTATTTATGGAGATATTTGTGGGTATTGGGCAAAAAAAATCATCAGCAAAAAAATTGAATTCGCCAGTGATGAATATTCAATCTTTTGTACTAAATCAATAAAGCTTCGGACTTTCTGAAATATGTACCTTTGGACTTTCTGAAATATGGACCTTTGGAGACTTCTGAAGCCTCGAGTAACAACTCGAAAACATAGGTAAATTTATAAAGTCTTATACAATTGTTTTTTTTTTGGACAATTGAATTTATACAAATTTTTGAAATTTTTTGTCTGGTGAGATATACGAATTTGGAAAACGTGATAAATCGATATCCTGGACCTTGTCGAATTGATCATATTAAAAAATCTAAAGAATGTTATTTATGGAGATATTTGTGGGTATTGGGCAAAAAAAATCATCAGCAAAAAAAATTGAATTTGCTTGTGATGAATATTCAAGCTTTTGTACTAAATCAATAAAGCTTCGTACTTTCTGAAATATGTGCAGGCACATTTTTACACACGGATACGCGTGAAAGAATTCGTTGATTACGCTTCGATGTACTATGCATGTGTTCCATCGAAATTGATGAATTTCTCCGAAAATGGGACAAACATGTCCGTGCACCATGCTGTTCGCTTACCTACCCGGAAAATAGGCGACGACGATAAAAAAAATCGGGAGTCTCTCGAATCACTGGGTCTATTCTTTTCGAGAAACGTTATTGGAATTTCACGGGTAAAAAAATATCTTTTAGAATTCTGTTTATAAAAAAAAAAACGTTCCTCACCAAAAACTGGTTCTCTATGGAATAGATCTGGGAATATCGATTACAAATTGAATAAGCGTTTGGGTAGAATACAGGGACGATATACAGGGCGTTCGTAAAATATCCATAAGCAGATAATAAAATGAAATATCTTTGGAAACAAAAATCGTAGAATGTTTTCTAAAAAAAGAAATTGAAGCTTGGACTTCTGTCTTTACGATCGTGGTTAAAGAAATGTGTTAAAATTTGTTTACTACGAACGGTGTTCACTCAAAGAAGAACAAAAAAACGACCAAAAATTTTTATTTTCAAAACTGGGTGCCAATTGTAAAAAAAAAATCATAAATTTTTTTTTAAATATCCGATTTTTAAAATGACGTTGGTTAAGCATACATTTTTTTTTAAATATCCGATTTTTAAAATGACGTTGGTTAAATTGAATTAAGCCAACTACCGGCGAAATGGCATAAAAAACCGTTCCGGCACTCTATACTAGAAGGTATCCACTCAATTTCGTCACCGACTGTACCTGTGTAATTGGTCTCGATGCAAAAAAAATGGTTTTTTGTTTATTGTTCTGCGATGAAAACTGACCGAGATATTAATCTGCATAATTTGAAATCGATAAAAGCTGGGATTACTAGTACGAGCTTCATTCAGGACTGCTTTGTTCCCACTCCTTTGCTCCTTTTCCAAAATAATGATTAATAAACGAACGACGATTCGTCAGGGTAGAATAAAATAATGTTTGTTGATCTCAATTGCATTGTTGATCAATCTTAATCGCAGGACATTTTAAAAAAGAACCAGTTCTTTGCTCGTACCGACATCATTAATTTAAGTATTTGTCTGGATCCAGATAATTCTCGAACACCCTGCAAACATAGGAATATAAGCTTAGTAGTTTTATACTCGAACATATTTATAGATTTAATTCTCGAGCACAAAATACCGGCCTGCTCCTATTTTTATCGCCGCGACATTCATTCTCAATGAGAGGGAGTAATACCCCGAGTATTGAAAAAGTGATGCACTAGAGGAGATTTAGAGATTTGCCAAGATCTTCTGGTACGCTCGTCCATACGAATAATGCTAAAGATATATCTATGTACGATATAAATAAATGTCTGATTGCGGTGATTTTTCGGTTGACTCGTCTTCCAGCTTCTCCGTTTGCCCCGGACGAAAATTGAGACGTCGATGTTTAAGCTACCATTCACATCGTTGTATTCCATTCGACGATTTCACGAGGATCCATTATTTTTTTGACACACGAGAAGCTTGAGCACGTCGATCCTTTATCTCCACTCTTCTCAGCTACGAACTGAAAAGTATTGTTACATAATTTCCGATTATTCTATTTTAACATGAGAACATTCTTTTTGTATTATTTGTCCATACAAGCTTTTTTCAACCGGAAGGATTCTCTCCATGAAGTTTTATTATTTCACCGAAGCTGAAGTTGAAAAGGAATTTTCCGCTTCGTGTAGAACGTGGAGCTTGTTTTCATTCGGATTGTTCTCTTCTCGGTGTCCTTACAATTTGTAAACTGTACACTGCATAGTCTCGATGATCCTTCGTCGAGCATGAGTTTCTATAGAAATGTGACAAGTGACAGAAAAATGTGTTTCAATTCGTTCGCGTATAATGTAACAAAACGAGAAATAAATGAGCATATTAAATTTCATTTATTTCTCTCTTTGTTTCGTATAGGTATAATAAAGCTTGATAATTCTTTAGAAAGAATTATTTTTTGTATGAAATTGTTGTATGAAACACGAGTGTGGAATATCATCTTCGGTTTTTACCCATATACCAGTTGGAACTGAAAGGAACTATTTTTTTCCTCTATCATTTGGTAGCTTACACGTATCTTATATCGAACATTCGATACATTTCGATACGTCAAATCAACATAACCTGTTTAGGGCCGGATAAGCTAGGATTATAACTCATAGGACGTACACTGAAACATTGAATGTTATTCGTTATGTCATATTTATATAAACACGCGTATATAAAATGTTTTCTTGCAATCGAAATATCTTGGACGAGAACTTTTTTCACTTCGAATACTTGTGCAACGACTCTTTGCATAAAATAGTTCTTTCTGTGCTCCGTGTATTCAAAGTACTGTTGGTAAATGTACTCACGAGTAAACAAGACTCGAATGAGAGACTTTGAACTCACCCGCCATCTGGCGGCGTTTTGCAGAAGTTCGAACGAACGCTTTTTTCTACGGTCGGTAATAGTCGTCTCTACATCGATCGTAAATCATGGTAATGTAGAAAAATTGAAATCCGATGGTATCTATGCGTCGGTAGATGTAACTAGGTAGTTTTCATCAAATTATATGTCATACCGATACTTACATTTAGTACGTTTCTTCAATTCTATGAACATGGTACACAAATTGAATTTTTGATAAATTCTATATTTTGCAAAATGTATATCGAGGTTCTTGAATAGTTCGAAGTAATGTTTATCCATGAAGAAAACTTGAGACGATTCGGATGAGCTAAAAATTATTTATTTATTTTTGCCAATAGTGGTGCAAAAAAAATTATTGGTTATGTTTTTTTCAGACTTTCCTTATGATTAAATAAAACGATCAGATATCGAATGTTTGAATCAAATTAAATTTTAATTAAATTTACAACACATTGATTTGGTACAGAGTGATTGAAAAAAGTTAAAATTGATCGACCACGTTCATGGAGCTCGCGTCTCAGCATTATATTATGCATGGTTGCCGTGTCGACGCCGATGCGCTTCGTGGAATGTCCGTTGGTGAACGCGCGCACGAATTCCTAACGATGCGTCCAGGAGGAAAGAGAAGGACAGTGCGAGTGTAAGAGTGAGGGAGAGTGTTGTCGAATGGGGTCATGTTTCTTCGCCGTGGACAATGCGCTTGCAAGATTGTGACGAGAGAGATATAACACGTTCCGGAAAGACCCAAGAAACCGGGTCCCGCGGCTTTTATGACGCTGGTATATATGTAGTATCGGTAATATACGGTATACGAGGATTTAACAGGAGTCCCATAAAACTAATTCCGAAGAAAGAGGGTCAGGTGCCATTGGCGCTCCATATATTTCCTAACCGTTAAATTACCATACACTTCAATTATTACCAAGAGCGTTATAAAAGTTGTCACAAATTTTTTTCCATATTACTACAAAAAAAAAAGAGAGGACGAAAGGGCGGCGGAGTAAGAGTAGAGACAATAACGGCAATATGTACTAAGTATCCGCGGGAAACACCTGGCATTCCAGGAATGCTTGGTAAATCACGATGTACCGCATTCCACCGTTAAGCAGCGGTAAACTGCTTTTCGCAAAATTTAACATCGATGACGTTCTTTATTCTTCTGAAACAATCGAATTAAAGAAAACTATGATAAAAATCGGAACGACATAAGAAAAGTTAACAAACGTTTATCTCCCAAAGCAGAATCGTTCTCAACGAAATAGCAATGACGGTTAATTCATTCCCGGTGGCGCCATCTCGTCGCATCACTGTGAAGTTCGTTGAAAAATATATGTGGCGCCATCTAGCGTCTAAACGCGGTATCTTGTAAACGTTCAGCGGTCGAAGGAAGATTGTACCGTGGCGACGCCAATGAAAGACCCAACCGCGAAGAGTCAGAGAGAGGGAGAGTGAGTGAGTGAGAGAAAGAGAGAAGTCCGACGAGAGAGAGTCAACATCGCAGCGATGCTTCGCCAGTGCCAGCTGACTCGGTCGCCTCGGCGCATACCGCACCGTCTGTCCGTTTCTCGCGTCGTTTTGTGCGTGTCCTTATATATACATATATATTTCCCAAAGCGTGTTGTGCACCCAAACGATCCGGTAGTATAGTGTTGTTCGATTGCATGGCGCGTCGTGAGCCTCGTCACGTATCGTCATTCGTTCACGCTTTAATACTAACGAGGAGTACGATATCGAGCTCTAATCGCATCGTTATAACACGAGAACGGTAAGCCAAAGTTTGCGAAAAAAACAAAAAAGAAGTTAGAAATAAAAACAAAAACGAAGTGTAGAAGAGAATCTTACGGTTAAGTGTGTTTGTTTTTCGTGTCACCCGGAGTCAAGTGATGTGAGCGTTCTTCCGTTGACTGGATCGTCCTTACTTCGGATGGGAATATTTCGTGTGTATACATGTATATAAAAGTATAACGATGTGTGTACAAGAATACGTATTTCCGTGGCTATAGTACACTATCGCCGTAATCCTCTCGTGCGACTCGACGCTTTTATAATTGTTTTCATTATTTATCACTATCTCGGTGTCCCTCCTAACTTTCTGTCGTTGTTACCCACGTTATCCGTTTCGTTCTTGTGTTGCAATTGCGTGAGCTGGCCACGTGGGCAGCTGCCTCGCACAAGAATCCCAGGACAGTAGCATCGGCTTGTGTTTAGTCGCCGATCTTTTTTTTGTCTCGTGAGAAAGGAACGACGAGCCAGTAAAATAGGCAAACAGGCAGATTCTCCCGCGAGCTGACGATCACACAATACCACAGAGAGAGAGAGAGTGTGTGTGAGGGAGAATGTGCGTCCGTCGGAAAACCGAGTAGAATATAACACACACACACACACACGAGTAGAGTGTCGGCGGGAAGTGGAGAGGGGAGGCAGACGGAAAGAGAGAAAGGGAAAGAGTGAAAAGAAGGAGAAAGAACGAATAAGAATAGAGAGAGGGGTGGGGGGAGATGGAGTACGAGACGAAGCTAGAGAGCGATGAGAAAGATGCACGTGAGAAGTTGGGTCGAAGGAACGAGACGGACAATAGGAGTGAGAGAGGGAAAAGTGATTGAACGATATAAAATAAGGAAGGGAAAGAAGAGGGCGCGGGCGACGGCACGGCGTTGGAGGAAGTGGGGGAAGGGAGGGACGTTCGAGTATATATAAAAGCGCGAAGGTGGCGAAGACGAAGAGGAGAACGAAGGCGAAGGGGAGAAAAAGACGCGCTCGGGCGCGAACGCGCGAGGGAGACGGCGCGATACAGAATGAACGACGAGTGAAAAGGATCGCGGCGGCGAGCGGTTTTGTGTTCGAATCGTGGCGCAAGGGACACGCACGAACCGGCAGCAGCAGCGGCTTCCCAACACTCGTAGTTACATAGTGTATAGCTTCGCCACGGTTCTCGCCCTCTCTCTCGCGTGATTCGAGTATGAGAAGTAGGAAGAGGGGGGGGGGCGAAAGAAAAATAAGAGAGAGAGAGAGAGAAGTACAAAAAAGAAACGGCAGGACGCAAACGCATATGGGAGTCGCTTCGGTGAGAAAGAGGGAAAAACGCGCGCGCCCGCGCACGACACACGCGACACAGGACGCACTTGCACCCCGATGGTGTCGCGTACACCTCTCGTTATACATTTTTCCACCGACTGTCTCATTTTTATTTATTTTTTTTTTTCATAACAAAATGGCTGCCGTCGATCTCTTTCGTACACCGTAATAAAAATTGTGTGTTTATCGCTTTAATGTCGTCGATACTGAGCGAACGAAAGGAAAGTTAACCAAAAAACAAAAAACAAAATGAAAAACAAAAAACAAAATGGCAACCACCCACGATTCCATTCGCGATACTTCGGTCTGGTCTCTCGTGTGTGTGCCAGCTACGATCGATCGACCCACCGACGGCAGGCGGGTATATAATACAGAGTTTCAGTTATCTCGACGACGAGGACGCGGCCGTCGTGTGCGACGAGCGTTAGTGCGTTTTAGACGACGGCAGCTAACTCACGCTACGCGCGTGCGTGAGCCCGTGTGTCGCGCGAGTGAGAGAGAGAGAGAGAGAGAGAAAGAAAGAGAAACGCGCGACCCTCGCGTTTGTTTTTCCTCTTTTTTTTCTGTTTTTTTTTTTTTTCATCTCTCTCTCTCTCTCTCTCTCTCTCTCTCTCTAGTTCGCTCACGAAAATCGTCTCGATCGGAGCGTGCGCACAGGGCGCATGCGTGTCGGCGCGTATACACGCGATACATAATAAATATTGGGCTTTCCCCCTCCCCCTCCTCACCGTTTCCTCCTCCCCGCCGTCCCAGTAGGACGAAAAACTACGACGGAACTTCGGAGACAGTATCGTGCGCTGTGTTGTCGGTGACAGAACACGCGGGCTATTTATCGAATTCGTTTATTACTACGTCGACGAACGAAACGTATTTATATCCAACGTGCGATTTTACGAAAGCAAAGATAAATTAAAAACAGCGAAACAAAAAAGTAAATACAAGAAGAAGTGAAAGAAAAAAAAACAACAACAACAACAACGTACTACGAGGATTCTGCTGTGTTCAAGCGTAAGCGACGCAATTATCAAAGGCGTGTGGATATCTCGTCTTGACTATTGTCTAGCTAGTTTCCATACGGTTTTTAGTTTTCATTTTTTTCTTTTTTTTTTTTTTTTTTTTTTTCCATCTATCTTCTTCCTCGCGAATTTTCTCGTTTAGAGCAGTGGAACGATTTCTTGGAATAGAAACAAACGCAACGTTTACCTCGTGAGTAATAAAAACAAATCGTATATTTCGTAAAATTGAAGTTTATGTGTCTCGTGGTTCGAACGACGAAAAACTTGGTTCTTATTGCGTCGTTCTTTTTGTTTTGCTCGCCCCCCCAACCTTCTCTCCCTTCTCCTTCTTCCCAGTAATGGAGCGTTGGACGAAAACGAAGCGGACGAAGAGAAGTAATAGAAGAAACGTGATCGTCGGCAAACGGATCAATATTGGCGAGAAAGTAGGAGGGGAGGGGGGGGGCGCATACAATCTCGAGTTGCATAAGTTGACGTCACGCGCCTTTGCGACGTAATAATTTCTCTCTCTTTCTCTCTCTTATATTTTCTTCCTTTACCGATTTCCCGTTAGCAATTCGATGAAAAACTTTAATCCCCTTTTCACGTTTATCGTCGCAACAAGCGATTCACGTGACAACACACGTTCGTGACAAAACCAAGAAAATAAAAGACAGAGAGAGAGAGAGAGAGAGAAAACGAAGAAACGAAGAAACGACAAGAAACGAAAGCGTCGTGGCTACGCTCGGTTGGACGGCGCACGTCGTCGTTGTAAACAGTGCGCGCGGTGTTCCGTATATATGCCCTCGCGTACCGTCGTTCCTTGGGTTCGCGCGAGAGAGCGCGCGGGGGGGGGGATTGACGAGTGCGCGCGCGGCAATAGGAGCGGCGGTAGGAAGGGGGTGGGGGGAGGACAGCGCAAGAGAGAGAAGTCGACCCACACACAGAGGCTTTGCCACCCGCGTGACGTAATCCATTCAAGCACATACTATGTAGTACGCAATACGAGAGAGAGCGCGAGAGAGACGCTGCTGCACCCCCCTCCCCCTCTACCCCCCCCCCCCCCCCCCCTCCCGCGCTTGATAATGGCGGGTTATTCGACTTTGATCGGTTGCATGGTATTAGAGCGAAACTGAAACGTGAATTTCAAAATAGAATAGATGGCAGGGGTGGGAGATAGTGCAAGATAAATAGATAACATGGAAAACCGATAGATCATGCTCGACCGTTAAGTGCAACGTTGTATTATTTATTAATAGTATTATTTATTATTATTATTATTGATGTTGTTGTTGTTGTTGTTGTTGTTATTATTATTGATATTATTATTGTTGTTGTTGTTTATAAATTTTATTCTGTTACTTGCAAGGAAGCGTTTCGAAGAATATCGTGAATGAAACGATTTTATTTAAAAAAATTTTTTTTTTTATCTATAATTGGTTGGGTTTTTTATTTGTCGAAGGGATCGAATGTACGCGCTACTATTAGGGCAGTTGGAGCAATTCCGGCGGGAGAGAAATGACGCGGTAAGAAATAACGTTGAGGTTGGTAGGAGGGAGAGAGAGAGAGCGAGAAAAATTCGTCGCGTCGTAGAAGATAGGAGAGGGAGGAAGAAAGCCGAGGGCGCTGCGAGCTTCGATCTAGTCGATAATATTCGGGCGGTCTCTCTCTCTCTCTCTCTCTCTCTCTCTCTCTCTCTCTTTTTCTTTCTATTTCTCGCATCGTTGGCGCCCATGCGTTTTTCACGCCGTCCTAGTATGGCTACCATAATACGACCGTGACAAAACCCATAACGAAACGTCCAATATGCCAACGGCGTGAAATCGAAAAGAATTTCATCGACGATTCTTACGCGTCGGACAAATTTCGTTTTTCCACCTTATATCCTAAAATGTAGGTACCTATGTAATAACGTGGAACGAGAGGTTGTCCGTATCGAGTTTTTATATATATAATGCATAATATATTATATAATATTATATTAATTTATAACAATATTATAATAATTAATATTATTATTACCTATTATATAATAATTAATATAATATATTATATATCATATAATATTATAATAATTTATAACAATTAATTAATATTATAATTATATATAATTATATATATTATATAATTATATTAATATAATATATATATATATAATAATATTATTATTATATGTTATAGAATATGATATTAATTTATTATAATATTATAATAATTAATTGCTTACATTATTATTATTATTATATAATTATAATAATATTAATTAATTATTATAATGTTATAAATATAATAGTATTATTATTACGATAATATAATAACAATAATAATATTCGATTCTGGCAAGTTCGAGCGACCTAGAAGCAACGTGGTTGACGCACTCGCGTCGTGTGCTTAGAAGCTCACTCGTCGTCCCGGAACGTACGCATTCCCATGTGCACATACATCGATCCTACGACAGAAGCTGCTGCTGCTGTTGCTCCTGGTGCGCCGCCGCTGCTGCTGCTGCTGCCGCCGCCGGTTGCGCGGTAAGAGCCGCAGGCTGCGAGTGGATGCGCTCCTCGCGTCCACGCGACGCAACCCAAGTGCCGGGTGAGCGTGAGAGTGCGTATATATACACGCGCCTTGGCTCTTTCTCTCTTCGGCCGGACGTGAATTCGTAGCCGAGTTACGAACCCGTACCCGGCCTAGCGAGAGATGGGAGCGTCGTAGCGTAGCGAGGAAAGATGGTACGGGAAGAGTCGGGAAAAGAGAAAGGAAGAGAGCGAGGAGGAGAATGTGTGTGCGCGCGTGTGTATGGTTTTTCGTATGGCGCGTAGTAGCGCACAATAATTCTTTTCGTGGTGCGGTGAAGTGAGAGCCCGCAGGAAAGACACACGACACGAGACCCGCGCGTTTTAACTCTCCGCCCCTTCGCTTCGTCCCCAGACACATCGGTTCTCTCTCTCTCTCTCTCTCTCTCTAGCTCTCCCCCTACCCCTTTCTTTCCCTCCCTCTTTCTCTCTTCCGATCGGCCTCTCGAAAGGTTAGGAACCTCTCGCGCACAACGCAACGTGGAAAACACGCCGAACGAGAGGGAACACGGGCGACGTCGCGTACTACACGCGTGTTTAAACCTCGGCCTATACTTTTCTAACGTCTACGTTTCTATCATACTTGCGTAGAGATTATACACGATGTTGGCACGCTTGTTGTGTAGTAACGTATATAAATATATATGGCGTATACCGAAGGGTGGCAGTGGTGTAGGGGATAGCGTTCCCGACTCGCACGCAGCGGGCCAGGGTTCGATTCCCGTCATCGGTGAAATTTTTTCTCTGTGTTTTTTCTGTTTCTCGGTGATTTGGAACTCGTCTAAGAAAAAATTGTTGTTGCATCGAAGTGGTTGATGGTGGGATTGAGGCTGGAGATGTTGTGTATAAGAAGAAGAGATATGTAAAAAGGCGAAATACGTTGTACATTGGAATCTGTGCATAAGAACCATCTTGGTCTGAGAGCTATGCACTAAGTTATACTATCTATCTATACATGTATCTCTAGGATCCTACTCGGGGTTCTTCACCCCCCCCCCTCTCCCCCGCGCCAAATCGGGCTGTCGAAATGGTCAAAAACTATCGATATATATCATATCGATGTTTTTAAAGAATATCAAGATTCATAGCGATATATCGATGGGATTTTGTGACTAATAAAAAAATGGTATATAAATATGATAGGTACAAAAATTGATTTTTTATCAAGTCACGTAGAAGATAGACGATATCCAAGTTTGAGGTTAGTTTTTGTTCACAGTCAGAGAATAATTTTTTAACATAGACTAAAGTCGAATAACGTCGGTGTTGTCATCGAAAAAAATATCGTTTTTTGATATCTTTTGGATACTTGAAACTTTATATCGATACGTCGATATATCGAAATAAAACATCGATATATCGAAATAAATCATCGATATATCGAAATAAAATATATCGATATATCGAAATAAAACATATCGATATATCGAACGATGAATATCGATATATCGATACATCGATATTTTTTTCGCAATCCCTAACACCAAATTTAAACATTGCGAGGATTCAGGTAATCGGGCTTTGCTATTAGTCGCATTAAGGCAGGACTGTACAGAGGAGATTCGTGCTGAACAATGATTTAATTTTCCAAAACACGTGTTCTTTTTTTTCAAACTCGTCGCTTTCGTATCGACGCTCATCAGAGTTATAATAAATTTTATTCTCTAATCAAAACTCATCGATGCGTCAATTATTTTCCTTTTAATTTGACAAACGTTATCTCAATCGCTATTACAAAAATTCAAATTTCATCTGCTATAAATTCGCTTTGAAAGATTTTTAATTTTAGAAAATGAGGAATTTATCATTCCCGGAATTTGTGTTTGTTAATTTATATATCCTATTTTCGTACGAATTAATTATGCGAAGGTCAAACCTTTTCTAAAAATACTATTCCATCGACTAATTTTTTTTAACTCTGTCACCCGAAGGTCTCTTTAATACAGTCCCTCTATATACCTAAGTATGTGTGTGTGTGTATTTATTAGGACATTCATTTTTTCGTCGTTAGATCGATCGCTCACTCGTTATGAACTACGACTCGCGTCTCTACTCCCAAATCGCTCTGTTCCCTTTCATCACGATTATGCTCCTTTTTCACTATCTCTCTTTCTCTCTTATTCTCGATGCTACGCGCGCGAGTCCCACCGTCGCTACACCTTCTCGCACTCCAACCTCGTGGAGGCATCTTGCCGATCCGCTCCTGGTCTAACCGGACCACTCGTTAGTCCAAAATAATCCGAATTCCAGCGCGTATACGCGGGACGAATGAACGAAAGCTCCGAGTACGCGACGCTGCTAACAACCTGTGTTCTACTTCAGTGTGTATGTGTGTACGTTTTATAAAGAGGAAACGACGAATTTTCCATCGTGGAATAACTTACATTCGCTTAAAATTTTTCCTGTTATTTTATTTTATTGGTTTTTTGAATTACTAAGACGTGACGTAATTTTTAATGCATTTATATACAAAAATGTATTTCCTTATTTTATGAAAGAAAACAAAGCAAATCATGGAGCTTTATAATTTTGAGAAAATCGTAAAAATTTGAAAAAAATTTGTTGTTTACTATAAGTAGAATGAAAAAGACGATTATTATTAGCGTGGAAATATTTACCGAAACATTTTATGAAAGAAAACAAAGCAAATCATGGAAATTTATAATTTTGAGAAAATTGTAAAATCTGAAAAAAATTTGTCGTTTACTATAAGTCGATTGAAAAGACGATTATTATTAGTGTGAAAATATTTAGCGAAATATTTTATGAAAGAAAACAAAGCAAATCATGAAACTTTATAATTTTGAGAAAATCGGAAAATTTGAAGAAAAAAAAGAATTTTGTTTACTATAAATCGAATGAAAAGACAACTATTATTAGCGTGGAAATATTTAGCGAAACATTTAATGAAAGAAAACAAAGCAAATCATGGAACTTTATAATTTTGAGAAAATCGTAAAAATCTGAAAAAAAAATGTCGTACTATAAGTCGATTGAAAAGACGATTATTATTAGCGTGGAAATATTTAGCGAAACGTTTTATGAAAGAAAACAAAGCAAATCATGGAACTTTATAATTTTGAGAAAATCGTAAAATCTGAATAAAATTTGTTGTTTACTATAAGTCGAATGAAAAGACGATTATTATTAGCGTGGAAATATTTAGCGAAAGATTTTATGAAAAAAAACAAAGCAAATCATGGAAATTTATAATTTTGAGAAAATTGTAAAATCTGAAAAAAATTTGTCGTTTACTATAAGTCGAATGAAAAGACGATTATTATTAGCGTGGAAATATTTAGCGAAACATTTTATGAAAGAAAACAACGCAAATTATGGAACTTTATAATTTTGAGGAAATCGTAAAATCTGAATAAAATTTTTTGTTTATTATAAGTCGAATGAAAAGACAACTATTATTAGCGTGGAAATATTTAGAGAACATTTTATGAAAGAAAACAAAGCAAATCATGGAACTTTATAATTTAGAGAAAATCGTAAAAATCTGAAAAAAATTTGTTGTTTAGGGTAGAACGGGGATAGTTGAGCAGTTTCTGGCTTAATCGATCATAACTCTTAAAAAATACATCCGATTTCCTTGATTCTTGCACCGTTAGATCCGCAAATTCTCCAGCTCAAAACGCCTTCAGAAACATTATCCAATTCAAGTCTGATTTAGAAGATATTATCGTAAATGTGAGAGAATGTAGAGCTGCTCAACCTGCCCCATAGGTGGGGTAAGTTGAGCAAGGGTATGAGGTAAGTTGAGCAAGGTAATAATTCCATCAACAAATCAGACACATGCAAGACCATTTGATGCAATGCAGTAACAAACCAATAGCTACATTAATTAGCTACATTTTGAATCATGAACATTAACTGCAACAAACTGTGAAATGTTTTTTCTTAAATAAACAAGGAATCGCGCGGCTACCGGCGATAGCGTGATGTATTCACCTCCGCCATGTTATGCGTGCCAGCCGATGACGACAGTTGCGCATCGTTCAACTAGCCCCATCGAAAACTGCTCAACTAGCCCCTTCCCAGATTTTTTAACAAATGTTAATTTATAATGAAATCCGTACCACGTGCGTTAAAATAATTATTGCAGATTGCTAGCCACTTAAATGTACTACATACTAGTACTCGTCTAGTTGCTGCCCTGGTTTTTCACACAATGCTAGAAGAAAAACACTTAATCACGTATTTTTTACTTTTGTGCGCAATAATAATAAAACGTCCCGTGTCATCGTATCGTGCGCCGCGTGGCTACCGGCAATGATTTGTTGTATTCCCCTCCCACATACCTCTCTTTCGTCCATTTGATGCACCAGCGTGCGATGCTTACTTTTCCAGATATTACGATTGCCCAACTTACCCGCTTGCTCAACTAGCCCCGCTCTACCCTACTACAAGTCGAATGAAAAGACGATTATTATTAGCGTGGAAATATTTAGCGAACCATTAGCATGTAATAAAATAAATAGCAACGGTGTACTTCTGACCTCGGTCGTAGTCTTAATAAAACAGTATTTTCCAAGAAGCTATAATACTTTCCTTCTCTCTCTCTCTCTCTCTCTCTCTCTCTCTCTCCTTTTTTTCTCTGAATTCTCAGAACAGCTATAACAGTACACACGGCCTTCATTGATCAATGTTTGCGTATCTTGGCAGTTGAGAAGCAGCCATGAGCCGTTCAAGGCTGCACCACGTAAGCAATAATAGCACGGAAACATTGATCGTTTTTCAGAAGACGGAGAGAGAGAAAACAGAAAGAAAGAAAAAAAGGAAACAAAGCAAGCGCATCGTTATTTTCAATCTTGCGTTGTTGTTCGTACTCACGGGCCTTTCGGAATAATATTTTACGGTTGATAGCTTCGACGGTTGCACGGTTATCGTCTTCACATCCGGGTTAGGTGACTCTCTCGTGTGGCCAGTACTCTCGTGAAAATGCCCGCATGTCGACGATACCGCTGGTTATTTTACATATACACACACACACACACACACACACAGAGACACACACACACACACACACACACACACACATATATATATATATATAAGAAGAAAAAATACTCATACTATTATAGCTACATATATATATATATACATACTATTATATATATGTAGCTATAATAGTATGAGTATTTTTTTCTTGGTAAAAAATCAAGAGGAAAGAAGCATTCATGCAAGTTGTCTCGGTTGCCCCGTGTTAGCGTACTACGAAGATACTCCTCGGCCGAGCCATTCAGAATTCTTTGCCCCGGCGTGAGAGAGTGTGTATACCGGGGCCATTGAGAATGCGGTGAAACGAGACAGCGGGCAAGCCAGGCAAGCGCGTGCGCGAGAGAGCGCTACGTAGCGGTGGCGTCTCGTAGTTGTATCAGTGTCGGGGGGCAGAGGATCTCCGCTCGCGCGCCATACCGGAGGTGGCACGACCGCCTCTCCGTTCGACTACAATCGCTTTCCGACCATTTTTAATACTTACACACACAAACTCATGCTCCACATCGAATTCTATATCTTTCAAAACTGGTTGCCCATTTTGTGAGCTCTCGTTCCTCTCTCTCTCTCTCTCTCTCTCTCTCGGTCTCTCGGTCTCTCGCTCGTTATCCGAATTGCCACGAGGAACGAAGGAGAAGGAAAAAAAAACAAAATTATCTCAACCAATTCACGTATCGCTGGAATTCTTGTTTTTCTTACATCACGTATCGAAAATAATGGTCGTAGGAATGCAAACGCATTGCAATCGGGGACGGACGGATTGTAAAGATTCGTAACAAAGTGAGATTATGGCGTTCGATTTAAATATGCGCAACTGTATTTCTATATCTCTATGTGTATATATACATAGATTGGGAGACAACTTTGGGAAATTGATTGCAACTCGAACTTGGAAATAATCTAAAGATTCCAGGTTGAAACACTCAGACTCGTCTTAGACGTACCATGGTATGTGACAAATAGAACAATCCACTGGAATCTTTAGATTGAGACAGTGAAAGAAGCGATCGAACGATTTAGTGAAAATTGTGAGAGAAAACTCGCAATCCATTATAATTAATTAGCGACAAACTTAGGAGATGGAAATTTAGGGTTTGGACCTACGGATTCGCTTTGAATAAATCACGCTATGTCGTGGGAAAGAAAACTAAAGAATAAGGTATAATTCAATGCTTAGTTTGATTTATATAGAAACGATGGAAGGAACAATTATTTATTGTTATTTAAAATAACAGATTATAATTATTCACTCAAAGTAAAAAACAAATATATGTAACGCGAGCTGAGAAAAGGGAGGCAGAATTGGAATTTTTCACGACGAGGGATTAAAGAAATGAAAACCAATGCACGCGTTCGAGTGATACAATTTTCAATAATTTGTATCTTGTAAAATTATGTAGATACAAAATTTCTGATCGCATCACATGAAAGATCAGTTAAAAAACTTATAAGACAATGCATAATTCAAAAATTGATTTTTTGCCTTACGTAGGTCACTTTTCTCGGATCGCGTCACATATATATATATACAGGGTAAATTTCATAAGTTGTCACAGGCTTTATTCTAAGGTAGATGAGATCATTACAAACAAAAGTTGTAAATATACATTACGGATATTTTTAATAGTTTACGAGATATTAATTTTTAAAGTTGGTCCAATCAGAGCGTGCTAAGAAGCGTTGGGACCGCCCACTCCCCGCTCTACCAGCCAATGCCCGAGAAATAAGAATAACTGCGTAATAATATAATAAATAAAATAGACTGTTCTAAATTTTGCAACCCCAAATGTAACGCCCTACACTCTTCTATCCCTACAGCTAGAGCGAGCAGTGGGCGGCTCCAACCCTTCTCGGCGCGCTCCGATTGGACCAGCTTTAAAACGTTATATCTCCTAAACTATTAAAAATATCCCCAATGTACATTAACAACTTTAATTCGTAATGATCCCATCTACCTTAAAAATAAACTTTGAGGACACCTTATGAAATTCACCCTCTATATACATCCGCACATAAACATATATATATATACATCCTATAGTTGAGAATTGAAAGTGCGTGACCCCAGCACACAACGAGAGAGACACGCATAAAATATCATTTTGCGTGGGTTCCAATGATTATATTATGCGTTACCCACAGGCGTGTACACGTGCATGTCACACAAGCGATAGATCGTACACAGTCTCGTTCAATATATTTGCGTCTCTTCGGCTACGAAACGTGTATATATACATATATATATATATACACACACGTGTACGAAAAGTAAAAAAGAACGTAAACACTCGGGCGAACCAAGCGGTATCGGTTCACTCTTAAGTGTGTGCGGGTTGTTTTTCTCGAAGGCCCTGCCGTTTTCGTCACTCCCTCCTTCTCGCAGTCCACTAACCTCGCTCGCCTCGTTCCTAACGTTGCATACCGTGCCTCGCTGCCATACCGACGGTTGCATCCACAACAAAACATCGACAATTCACTCCGCGATGCCCGCGCTCCAAAGTCTACTTGAAATAATCTTCTCCGTGTTAACACACACTTTTCATATAAAAAGTGTATTCGCGTATAAGAAACAAGCCAGTGGAAACGAAAATTTGTCCTTGTA
>OZ023258.1:6508120-6554379 GCA_964007305.1 Netelia melanura
GAGTATCGTCGCTTTTCTTTAACCGTGAACAACTTTTGTATTATTCCGGGGAGATCCCTTACTCGTACTTCTATTTCTCTCGTTTTCTTTCGTTGATTCTCGTGGACAAAAGCGATTCCGATATTCGAAGTAGTTGGGCTTGGAGAGGAGCGAACGTGAGGGAGAGAGAAATAGAAAGATATAGAGGCGGTGATATAGAGGGCCTACGTGACGCCGTATGTATTCACGGGTGACTCGACGCATTCCGCGACGTCGCGACGCGACAAGTCTAATTCTAATCGCTCCGATTCCCATGGCCCCGATGCACAAACCGCGGCGCACGCACGCATCCATCCTCACCCCGTCTCTTATACCCGCGCACGGCGAGCGTCCGTCACTGACTGCCAGTGAGCCTTCCCCCACTCCGCGCCCACTCAGGCGCGCGCTCTCTCTCTCTCTCTGTCTCACGCGCACGCGCGTTGTTTATGAAGAACGCGCTCGCTTCCCGGAAAAACTTCGATGGCGGTCGACTCGCGCGCACACATGCTCGCGCTTTCTCTCTTTCTTTCTCTCTCTCTCTCTCTCTCTTGCAGTTCTCTACACTCACACACACGATCTTACTCGCCGACGGCATTTCTGTCAGAACATTTTCAACTTACGAGCACTAAAATTTGTATACGTTCTCGGGCAGGTGCACCACATTCGCTCGTACAAAGTTACCAAGAAAAAAAAACATTGGTTGTCCCGTTTCTGAGATACGAGCGACGTGAATAACGCACTATGTTAATTCAAAAATTCCACATATCTCGACTTCCGGAAGACGGCGTGAAATTTTTTCACAGAATATTTATTTTCTCTCTCTCTTCCATCCAAAATAACAAGCGCAATTCTCTCGTCGGAAATTTAGCATTTTATTCGCATCTTGTGCAGCTGTAAAATAATTTACCCAAACGCTTATCGTACCAACCGTGGCCAATTTTCGAAGCTTCGCAGGCGCACAGTGGAGGAGAGTCTTCCTCGTACGTGCATACTGCTGGTTATAATAAAGACCCAGTCTTCAGAAAGCGTTCACAGAACTCGTCCAACGATAATTGAGAGACGGTTGAAAGAGTGAGTGAGTTAGTGAGAGAGAGAGAGGGAGAGCGTTGAGAAGAAAAATTAAGAGCGAGAGTCGACCGGAACCCACACGGAATCCGTTCGACGTGAACGCGCACCGCGTGCCCAAGAGAAAGAGAGCCTCGCGTTATCGCGACAAATTATGAATGGGGCGAGTCGGTTGGACGATAGGGAAAGTAACGTTAGCCGAAGGAAAGTGGCGAGAGCTGCGACGTTATTTTTTTAATTTTTTTTTTTTTCTTTATTTTTTTTTTAGCTCGTAAAACTATTAAACACAGCGTGATATCCCCGCAGCGTATCTACGCGTAGATAGCGATATGGGAGTTTGGACGACGATGTTTTGAGTTTGTTCCTTCTCGAGTTCGAGTTCTTGGGAGAAGAAGAAAAAAAAACGTTAGAAACTCCAACGAGGAATAATAATGATGATAAATCAGTCATCGCTCGATGCACTATCGCCGAGAGACGAGATGCACGCGCAGGTATACACGATATAGGTACAACGCAAACAGATTCGTACACGACGAGATTAAATTATCTTAATCGAGCCCTGTAAATTATACTCACCGTGGTAATACAAGCCGATATATGTCGCCCTGTGCATTATCTTTTATATATATAGATATATTATGTGTGTATAATAGTATATTATTATTTTATTATGATAGAATAGAATATTATATTGTTATAATATTATTTTATGATAATAGAATATAATATTATATTATAATAATATTTTATTATAATAGAATAAAATATTATATTATTATAATATTATTTTATTATGATAGAATGTAATATTATATTGTTATAATATTATTTTATTATAATAGAATAAAATATGATAGGTATTATTATAATATTATTTTATGATAATAGAATATAATATTGTATTATTATAATGTTATTTTATTATGATAGAATATAATATTATATTGTTATAATATTATTTTATTATAACAGAATAAAATATTATATTATTATAATATTATTTTATGATAATAGAATAGAATATTATATTATTATATTATAATAGAATAAAATATTATATTATTATAATATTATTTTATGATAATAGAGTATAATATTATATTATTTTATTATAATAAAATATAAGATTATATTATTATATTATTATAATATTATTAATATTATGTAATATTATTAGTACTTCTAGTATTTAGTATTTATTTCCACCTGTATGCCCTTTCGAGCTTTTACACACTCCTCTCTTACTCTCTCCCATATTTACATTTTAACATTTCCTTATATTAATCTATTGCTATTTCTGCTCGTTACTTTACTATTTTTCTCGTTCCCCCTCTTCCTCTCTTCTATTGGCTATTTTTTCGAACTGTCTCACCACCTCACACATTTCCTCAATTAATTCCTTCCCTTTCAGTGCCTTGGCCCATCCCATTGGTTCCGTGTCCTGTTGCTGTTCCTTCCACTGTTGATACCTCTTCAACGCTTCCTTCTCCATCTGTCTTCCCGCCTCTATCACATTCCCATATGTGCTTCAGTGTCTCTTCCTCTTTCTTGCACACTCTACATCTGCTATTCCGAAATCCTTTTTCCTTTTCCCTTCCTATACTTCCACATCTCATTTTTGCCCATATTTCTTTGAGTTCTCCCCTCGTCGTTTCTTTCATCCAGTATTCCTCCAATCTCACTTCTTTTTTCCTGTCTTTGTACTCCGCACAGTACTTTGATCTCTCTACTTTCTCCCAGTTCCACTGTATTTCCTGGTCCGTCATGCTTTGCACTGCTCTTCCTGCCTTCTTCTCCCATTCTTTTGCGTTGCTCCTTCTTAGCGTGTCTCCTATTTGGCCCTCTCTGGCTTCGTTCATTGCCTTTTCCACTTCTCTCTCCCACTTGGTCGCGTTTCCGTTTTGCATCCCTCTTGCCTCTTCCAACAAGCATTTCCTGGGCCATCTTTCTCTTCCTGTCCCCATTATTTTTCCCAAATAGTCCGCCGCCCTCTTTCTCATCACTATTTGTACTCCCTTGCATCCTGCCTCCATTTTCCAGATGTATTCCGATGTATTTCTCCGCAGTTCCATCGCCATCTTGGTGTATCTTGCCTGCTACCTTTCTATAATATTGTATTATTATAATATTTTGTTATGATAAAATATAATATTATTTTGTTATGATAAAATATAATATTATATTGTTATAATATTATTTTATTATAATGGAATAAAATATTATATTATTATAATATTATTTTATGATAATTGAATATAATGTTATTTTATTATAATAGAATAAAATATTATATTATTATAATATTATTGTATGATAATAGAATATAATATTATTTTATTATAATAGAATAAAATATGATATTATTATAATATTATTTTATGATAATAGAATATAATATTATATTATTATAATATTATTTTATTATAATAGAATATAATATTATATTATAATATTATTTTATTATAATAGAATAAAATATTACATTATTATAATACTATTGTATGATAATAGAATATTATATTATTATAATATTATTAATATTATATAATATCATTATTAATATTATGCAATATTATTATTAATATTATTATATTATATTAGTATAACTATTATATCTATAGACTATCAAAAATTGTTTTCTGCTGATTTGGAATAATTTTCATATTCACATTTCCCTATTAATTCCAGTTTCTTTTTTTTCAACATGACGATTATGTTTAATAAATTAGTCAATATTTATTGATACATTTCCAAAGATATTTTATGAATTTATCGTATGACGATATCGCATATATAAAATTGATGCTTCAAACACAGTAAACTGTAGCTGAATCATGCTTGCCTGTTTACTTCTAGTGGCGCAATGTAGGTTGAGCATGAGCTATACGATATCGTGAGAGTCGAATGATGATTATCCAATGACGATTCGCGCATTCCAGGAAGGGCAGAATGATAGATTCCCCCCTTCCTCCTTCGTTGACTCATCGTTTATTAGCTCGGTCGAACATAAAAAAAAAAAATCAATTCCGCAATGTCCGAATGTATAAATTATTTCACGAATGCTCATCGTTAAACAATACGTACGTCATATATCGCGAATTTCTTGCATTAGTCACGCGACAACAAAGTTCGACCACGTACACGCGACGTATATGCATATGAGGTTTCTTCTTTTTTCTTTTTTTCTTTCCCGACTTTTTTTCGCAGTTCAAGAGAATCGTTAGTACGTATTAGCGTTACTTGATTGAAAGCCGAGGGAATTTGCAAATTGCGGTACGAGAAACCGATAACTATGCAAAAATAGGGAAATTGCACGGTCGACGATTTTCAAATGAGCACCATCGTTACTTTTTCTTCGTAATTTTATGATCGTTGTTATTAGTAATAATAGTAATTTTCGGCTTTTTTTTCTTCAGCGAGTTTAATTATAGTAATTAATTATTGCTATTATGGATAGTAATAGGGAAATAACGAATTATTGCAATTAAACTCGATTAAAAATTACAAATTTGAATATTGCTAATAATAATTTTTTTTTACATTGAGTTTAATAGCAATAATTAATTATTGACAATTAAACTCGAAGAAAAATACAAAAATTACAATATTGTTAATAATAATGATATGTTTTTTACATGGAGTTTAATTACAATAATTGGTTCTTGCAATTATCGATAATAATAGGGAAATAATGAATTATTACAATTAAACTCGATTAAAAATTACAAATTTGAATTTTGCTAATAATAATTTTTGTTTTCACATTGAGTTTAATAGCAATGATTGATTATTGACAATTAAACTCGATGAAAACTACAAAAATTACAATATTGTTAATAACCATCCTGCTTTTTACATCGAATTTAATTACAATAATTAATTATTGCAATTGTTGATAATAATAGGGAAATAACGAATAATTGCAAATAAATTCCATTAAAAATAAACAATTTGAATATTGCTAAATAATCATTTTTTTTACATCGAGTTTAATAGCAATAATTGATTATTGACAATTAAACTCGAAGGAAAATACAAAAATTACAATATTGTTAATAATAATGATATGTTTTTTACATGGAGTTTAATTACAATATGTAATTAATTCTTGCAATTATCGATAATTATAGGGAAATAATTAATTATTGTAATTATCGATAATAATAGAGAAATAATTAATTATTGTAATTAAACTTGACTAAACATAGAAAATTACAATATCGTTAATAATAATAATATGGTTTTTTTTACATCTATTTTAATTGCCATAATTAAGTCTAATAATAATAATAATAGGGAAATAATCAATTATCGTAATTAAACTTGATGAAAGGAAGAAAAAGTTAGAATAACAATTATTATTATTATTATTACACAAATTTAATTACTGTAATTAATCATCCCCCTCCTCGAACTAGAAAACGAGCGATCGATCATAATTAAAATTACAAGCTTTAATCACTTCTCGTCCATTTTCATTAACACAACTTCCTTAATTTTTCCAGGTGGAAGGGTTGACGACGAAAGCGCCCAATCATGAAGACGAAGAAATTTTTCATATTCAACAAGAAGCTTCTTTAACCCAAGAGCGACGCGAACTCCGAGTCTGAGCGAGTCGGTGACCAAAGCGAGTCGAAGCTCGAGCAGGGTCGCAAGAAAAAAGCGGAATAGCAACCAACAAAAAATAGCGAAAAATTTGTAAACCGATTGATTCGAAATTCTCATCAACGGCGAGGAAAAAAAGCGCGGAGGAGACGAAGTAAAGGAGCAAAAAGAAGAGAACAAACTAGCTGAGAAAAAAAAACTCAGTCCATCTCTCCACTCTTCGAGCAACGAGACACATTTTTGTCTCTCAAGAACATTTTCCCAAAAAACGCGACCATTGTTCGTTGCGTCATTCGACAATCTACCAAATCAAACGAGACAAGCTAAAGAACAAAAAAAAATCGTAAAAACCACGAGACTCGTTGAATCCAAACGAGCGTTGTACGAGAGCGTCCGTTTGTTTTGGTTCGTTTAATCCATTAAAAGGAAAGTTCGCGCCGGGACCGAGGTGTTCCCTCGATGCGACGCGGCGTGGAAATAAATTTTTCGCGGCAACAGGAAGTCGAGGTGGTGACGGAGGAAGTCACGAAGGAAAAGAAGAGAAAGAGAGGCGTCGAGAATCGTTGCGTGCGTTGTTACGCGTCCAAGTGTTGCGACGTTGTCGAGGCACAAACTTGGCGAAGAACAAATTATTTCAGGAGAACGAGAATCACGAAACGACGTCGAACAGTTTGGAATATTGTAAATCGGGAATTATCGATAAAAAATCACGAGACGAGGAACGAGGCGTCGTTGCAACGAGAACGTTCGTATCGAAGACGAAGAAGAAGAGGAAGAAAGAGAATAGAGCGATCATCGGTGGTAGGAACGAGCCGAGGATTCGCCCACGAGCGGCCAGTCAGTTCGAGACCGCGGGACGATAAATCAGTGAAAATCTTCGTGTCCATGAGTCGAGAAGATGATGACGCGGAAGGTGCTGATAGCGCTAGTCGTAGTTTCCATTTTTCTCGGACAATTCACCGATTGCGAGAACAAAAAGTTTTACGATAAGGCCGATCGTGCCAAATTTTTAGGGAAACGTCGAGTTGACACGGAAAAGGGTCGATACGAGCCGGAATTCAACGAGAAAGGAAAGGATAAAATTTCCTTGATATTTCGTGACGGATATTTACCGGCTGAGGGAAAGGACGAGCGTGACACGATGGCCAATAGAAACAACAGGGCCATTGACGTACCTGGGTACTTTGATTTATATTTACTTGTTTTGGAAAATTTGTTCCTCTTGCTTGGAACAGAAATTCACCAATTCCTTGTTTGAATTATCTTGAATTGGGTAAAAATGTCACCTTACAGTTGCAAAGTTCTGAGGATAGTTAGGTGCAAATAATAAATGAAATACATGTAAATTTTATTTATTTTTTTATGTATTTTTTTTATCAGCTTGTTTCTTAGAAAAACAATGAAAATTTTCCTTCGCTTACTTTTTAAGGAATGTAAAAAAATAACAAAAATATCACGTCGTCTCGCGTCATTCCGACGATAACAAACAATTGCTCGATTCGCCCACGCGAGAATAATGTCACGTTCCCTCGAGACTTTAATATCGTTTGTTTTTCTAGATTAGTCGGGAAAATATTTGCGTCGTTGTTACGTCATTTTATTTTTAAATTTTAAATATCGACGATGGAAAATTTCCATCGAGGAAAAATTCGGTAGGAATGTTTTAGTAGAATTCAGATTTCTGTGTAAAAATTGGTGAGTTTTTGTTTCCTTGAGGACGTTCTTTATTTCGAGATTAGTAAATTTCGTTTTGATTGATTTTTAACGTTTTCATACGACAGGTCTTCGGAGGGAAGCCCCGGTAAGAGCGGTCATCAGTCGAAGCCGTCGAATCACCCGAAGCAAAATCTAAAACCGAGCGAATCGGTACACGACAAATTGTCGCAGGAGCGCAAGAACTCAACGAACGCAGATGGAATATGTCAGAGTATCGACATACGTAACAGCGCGAGTAACTTCGACGTGCTCAAGGATTGTCGAGTGATCGAGGGCATTCTCAATATCGTATTGATCGAGAACAGTACCAGCGAAAGCGCCTTTCAAAATCTCTCGTTTCCAAAATTGCGAGAGATAACCGGCTACTTTCTTCTTTATCGCGTCGAAAATCTCAAGACACTGAACGGATTGTTTCCAAATCTCGAGGTGATCAGGGGCGACATGGTGCTCACGGATTATTCGTTCATGATTTACGAGATGCCAAATTTACAAGAGGTCAGCAAAACGTTTCAATCGGATTGCAACGAGTCGATTTAATTTTACAACGTTAAACGACAAGCTTATGGAAATTCGTTCATTGCGATGAGAAAAACTCAAGGATATTTATGAAATCTAGTCGTGCAAGAATAAAAGTAGAAGGTCAATTTTGTACTTAGTAAAGTGATAAAGTTCTTGTATCGATTTAACTCGTTGAGAGAAGAATGTAAAGAAAATTGTTTTGGCGAGCGAGCATCGCACGTTGAGAGTGAAAAAAAATCGTGAGAGCTCACGAGCAATGCTTTAATCGATTTCAACACCCGTCACGTACAGTCAATCACGACGGGTAGGGAATGAAGGCGATCCGAGCAAATGCTCTAACGAGCTCCCACATAATTCATCGGAGTGCATAAAGTAGTAGTACACGTATTAATACGTCGCGTTTATACGTTGATTCCCACGCGAAATCTACGCCGTTTCGCGTTGGTTTTCCTACTACCAATTCGGTCGTTCACGACCGTCGGTTAAACGAGCCGGGTCAAGTACCAAAGTCAAGCAGTTTACCAAATTAAAGAGCCCGCAGAGGCCACCCCGAGACTCTTTATCGCTTCTTTTTTTTTCTCACCGCAATGCGGATCTCCATCGCTGATTCGTTTAATTGACTACGAGAAAGTCTTAACAAAAATAGACAATACCAACAACAACAACGACTTTAAAGATTATTATTATCGTATTCGCAGATTGGCCTGAATAAATTGACCAAGATATCACGCGGTGGCGTCAGAATCGAGAAAAATCCATCCTTGTGTTACACGTCGACCGTGGATTGGGACGCCATCGTCAGCGCCGGTGAAAATTTCATCAAGGACAACAGCAACGAGGCATCTTGTCCCGGTATAGGATCATAAAGAATTTTTATTTCACCTCGTTCTATTAAAGATTATAATTTATACTTTGTTGCAGTTATAAAAATTTCAATCTTCTTTTTGTCTCGCCAATTTGCTTGGCATAAAAGTCGAGGCTCGTAGGATCGTTTTCACGACGACGATTCGATGCGACGCGATACTCGTTAACGCTTATTTGCGTTTAAATTGAGACACGTGTATACAATCGTAATTGTCGAAAGTCGTGGAGAACGGGAGAATTGGACGAAGAAGAGAAAATTGGAAGAGGGCGAGAAAACTCGACAGGGGTCTCTCTTTTATCGATCGTTTCTCTTGACTATTGCGACGAAAGAGATTAAACTTGGGTGGAGAAGAGTACTCCGGCGTAGTGGCAATATGTTACAAGCTATGTTCAATTTCTCGTCGTTGAAAGAGCAAAAGGGTGGAAGATCCGTCGAAAAGAAAACCCTCGAGCCCTCGACTCGCGATCCTTGTCTCTCTTTATAATAGTGGCACGGTCGAAGCAATAACGTTTATCGAATTTACGAGAATTCGTCGAGCAAACAGAGCGAGAGGAAAATGAGAAAATTTCTCGTACTTCCATGTTCGAAAAGACACTCGTGTTCTTTTTTCTGTAGTTTAATAAGTGTCCAAGAAGTGGAGATGGAAAAACAATTTTAAAACACATTGTTTCATTCTGGATTATTTACAGTTTGTTCGCAGTGCCCGAATGGACGTTGTTGGAACGCTAAGCATTGTCAGAAAATCGAGAAAACGAAATGTCACGACCAGTGCCTTGGCGAGTGTCACGGGCCAACCGACGTAGACTGCTACGTCTGCAAGAATTATCGACACGAGGGACGATGCGTCGAGAGTTGTCCGTCGCACTTGTTAGTAATTTTTTATTTCATTCTTTATGAGAATTTTCTCAATGAAA
This sequence comes from Netelia melanura, assembly GCA_964007305.1. Lineage (NCBI taxonomy): Eukaryota > Metazoa > Arthropoda > Insecta > Hymenoptera > Ichneumonidae > Netelia > Netelia melanura. Next base: position 6,517,823 of record OZ023258.1, read on the forward strand.
GAATTGAAGATGGAATTATGTTCGAACGAGTTGAATCGTTGATCGATACTTTGTCAAATTATCAACCGAATGATTGAATAAACTCGAACGAGAATAAGTTCCATTTCGATTAATCACGGATTGTAAAAAATGTCAAATATTTTCGTCTGTAAATTTAATAACGTTAATAATGTTTATCTAATTCTTCTGTATTTCTCTCCTTTCGCTCACAGATATGCGTATCTATCGCGACGATGCATCACCAAAGAGGATTGTCTGCGAAGGAACAATCAGCCCAAGTATTTCAAAATCGACGACGACAAGAGATGGCGACCTTTCAACGGCTCGTGTCTTACGCAATGTCCGGACGGTTACGAAGATGCGCTCGATGGAAATAATGTGAGCGACGATTTCGTAATTCTATCCGTTTTGTATTCCTGTACAGGAAGTTTTATTTCCTCAAGGAAGAAAGAAAGAAATTTGCAAGTTTTTCACTCAAGACTAGTTGTAGCATTTCGATAGTTTCACGAACTGTTTATAAAATCGACGTTTAAAATGATCACGGTGTTTGCTTTCAGATGACGACGTGCCGAGTGTGCGAGGGTCGTTGTCCGAAGATAGGCCAAAGTGCGATAATCCGTCACATCTCGGACGCCCAGAGTTTTCGCGGCACGACAGTGATCAAGGGTGCTCTAGAGTTTCAAATTCGCAACGGTAATCCGAACATAGTAAACGAGCTGACCGAGGCGTTCGGTATGGTCGAGGAGATAACGGAGTATTTGAAAGTCACACACTCCTTTCCCATCACGAATCTCGGCTTTTTCAAAAAATTGCGCATCATAAAGGGCGAAAAATTGGACATAAACAACGCGAGTTTGGTCGTGTTGGACAATCCAAATTTGTCGGGTCTTTTCCCGGAGAGTCAACAGATGGAGATACAAAACGGTAGATTGTTCTTTCATTACAATCCAAAATTGTGTCTGTCGAAGATTGAGCGTCTGGGCAAGATGGTGGGTATAGCGAATTTTACGGATCTCGAGGTACAGCCCGAGTCGAACGGTGAAAAAGTGGCCTGCGACATTGTCAATATAAACATAAACGTTAAAGACCTCGGTCCGAGTTACGCCAAACTTGTATGGGACGTTTATGAGGCCAGCGCGGGTCAACGTTTGCTGAGTTATCTCCTGAATTACGTCGAGACCGAGACCGAGAACATCAGCTTCGAGGGAAATTCCTGCGGCAACAGTACTTGGCAAATAATCGACGTTGAGATACCGAGACACGATTCCCCGGGACCGACGATATCGCAGATGCTTCTGGATCTTAAGCCATACACGAAATACGCCGTTTACGTAAAGACACTGGCGGCTCGTAAGAAGAATTCTTTCTCCAGTCCGACGGGACAGTCGGAAATAATATTTTTCCGAACTCTCAGCGACGTGCCGTCTGTACCGACGGATCTCAAGTCTTTCGCAGCGAGTGACACGGAATTGGTCGTTCAATGGGGACCGCCGGAACATCCTAATGGTCCTATTGGTTATTACATGATCGCAGCTTTCATAAGACTCGACGACGAGAAGCTTCTGTCGACCCGAGATTATTGCCAATACGGTCTTGTCACCGAGGAAGCGAACGAGCCCGTGACGGAAATAAGCGTCAAGCCGGAAATCACGGATGTCAAAGATTGTTGCTCGAAGGACGATGCGCCGAAGCCAACGACTTCGAAGAAATTCGAGATTTTCTGTCACGAGAACATGACGATAAGTTATCCGTCTGCGGGACGTAAGAATTATTGTTACTCTCACAGATACAACGTCGTCGAGCCGAATTTTTACGGACTCGCCGACAATCTCTCGTCGCCCAGATCGTCGACCAAGGATTTCGCCTGGAATGCTCGCAACGAGATAATCGACGACACGAGAACACGCATGTGGAACGGTATTTATTACTCGTTTGTTCACAAAGTAAACGTCAACAGCAGTTCCTATCTCCTCGAGAAACTACGTCATTATTCTCTCTACACGATTTCCGTCGCCGCCTGCGGTCAAAGGCTCGAGAATGGCACGCAAATGTGCTCGGCGATACAGTACACGAATTCGCGAACGAAGAAACGTCTTCACGCCGACGACGTGAGCAACGTGAACGTACGCGTTACGAACGACACGATAGTAACGATATCGTGGGACCCACCGACCGATCCGAACTCACTCACCGTAGCTTATACGATCGAGTACACGAATCTCATCGTGAAAGACGCGAAGAAGAGTACCGAGTGCATACCGCAGACTCTCTATCGACAAAGACGCGGCAATCATTACATCAGAAATTTGAGTCCAGGAAAATACAGCGTTAGAGTACGTTCTATGTCGCTGGCAGGCGATGGTAGATTTTCCGAGATAGTAAACTTCAGTATCGGCATCAAGGAGGATCACACAGTAATGCTCGTGTTGCTACTGATCTTTGGCTTTGTCGTGACGATACTAGCAGTCAGTTATCTCATATATAGAAATCGTCAGAAAAAGAAGCAACAGGAGAGACTGATAGCGAGCGTGAATCCGGATTATATAGAGACGAAGTACATACGCGACAGTTGGGAAGTACCTCGAGAAAATATAGAAATTCTCGACGAACTGGGTCTTGGAAATTTCGGTATGGTTTATCGTGGTATACTCAATGGTACGACGCAAGTCGCGATCAAAACGATACCAGCGAAATGCGACGAGTGCGAGAAGAACGAATTTCTAAACGAGGCATCGGTAATGAAAAATTTCTCGACCTTTCATATTATTAGATTGTTGGGAGTCGTTTCAGAAGGACCGATACCGTACGTTATTATGGAACTGATGGAGAACGGTGACCTCAAGACTTATCTGAGAAAATCACGAGATACCGATCGCAGTCCGGATGTACCAAGGATCATAAGAATGGCCGGTGAGATTGCGGATGGAATGGCGTATCTCGAGTCGAAGAAATTCGTCCATCGCGACTTGGCAGCGAGAAATTGCATGGTGTCGAAGGATCTCGTCTGTAAGATCGGCGATTTTGGAATGGCTCGTGATATATACGAGACGGATTATTACAAAATTGGTAAAAAGGGCTTGTTACCGATACGATGGATGGCACCGGAAAATCTCTCGGACGGTGTATTTACCTCGGACTCGGATGTATGGTCGTATGGCATCGTACTGTTCGAGATTCTCACACTCGCTGAGATTCCTTATCAAGGCTTCTCCAACGACGAGGTGTTGCATTACGTATTGCGTAAAGGCACGGTAAACGTACCGCGCAATTGTCCCGAGTTAATCTCCAAGATAATGGAAAAATGTTTGAAGTGGCGACCAAGCGAACGTCCTACCTTCATGGAAATTGTCGCCGAGCTCGAACCCTTTCTCAGTCAAGATTTTTGCGTCAAGTCGTTTTATCACTCCGAGGAAGGAGTGGAGATACGTAATCTTGGATTGAAGAAGGTTTATCACAACGCAGCGCCGATACGTTTCCACTGGGGCAACGAGACAGCACGTTGGGTCAAGGAATTCGAGGACAACGTGACGCTACTGGATCAGACGAAAGCGGGAACGAGTCGAGGTAGGATCTTCAAGAACGGCTTTCAACATTTTGGCAATTTAGCTGTAATGGAGGACGTACCTCTGGATCGATGAGAACGGCCTTTAGCCCCGGTGATCCAGCGTCATAACATTCACACACTCTGAGCGAGAGAGAGTGAATGCTGAAAATAAGAAAACAGAAAAATTAGACGCGACGATCGCACGGGGTTTGTTGTACAAAATAAGCCACGTGGACACTGCAAAGACCATCGTTATTGCACGTACACGTGAGTTTCTTGAAAGTAACGTAGATGGCACCTCGAGTACCGAAGAAAATAAATACAAGTCGAGTCAACAACGAGAAAACGAATCACACGTGAAAACGAAACAAAATTACAATCGTTTCTCGTCGGTCGTTCGTGGAGACGATAGATATCCTCTCCAACGACTGTGACAATGAATAAATCTCACTCGCGAATGTAACGAGCAAAGGAAAAAAAACAAAAAAAAGAAAAGAGGTCGCGCGACTCACGGTTTTCAAGCAAACAACAAAAAAACCAATTCAGGATTTCCGTGTCGCGCGAATATTTTAATATTTTATTACATGTACAGTGTTCGAGTATACGCAGACTATTATTAATAATCGTGAAGAGTCTTGTTTAGATAGGAAGATAGAGAGAGAGAGAGAGAAAAGTCGTACCATCGATCGCCTACGTTTTTTTTTTTTTTTTAATTAGCTCGTTTCGTAGTAGACGTGGTGGTAAATATTTCTTCAAACGTTTCATTTTCTTTCTAATTTACCGTATAATTATTGTGTAACCCACATCGAGCACGGCTGAGAGAGGGTCCTTCCGGTAAACGCCGAGACTTTAATGATAAACGAACTTTTTTCATTCCTTACGAAAGGACCGATCCTGTCGTCCTATTCTCGATTCTACCCAGAGGGGTTTTTTTTTTTCTTCTTTTTTCTTTCTTTTCGAGCAAAGCGTTCCAACAAGGATCCGTTCGATTACTGTTTTTTTTTTTTTTACATTAATTATTTTCGTTGCACCAAAGTTCCTTCTTATAACGTGCGTTTTATTGCACGCGGCGCAAGATACGAATATTTTTTCGTAAGGGCCACAAACCTTCGTAGAATTAAAATGATCGTGGAAAAAGAGGAAGGAAAAAAAGGCAAGGAAAACGAGAGGAAACCGTAGTAGGGAGAGGAGGCGAGAAGAAAACCGTAAGCCATTGACTGGCTAAAGATGTAGACTATACAATGCAATACATAGGTTTACGTGTACACAGTCGCTCTCGTTTCATTTTTACAAATACGAAAGGGAAATAATAATAATAATGATAATTCTATGAAAGACTAAAAAAAGAAACACTAAAATCATGAACGAGAATTTAATAATCAAGCACGCTAATTAGCCATTTCTCTCCGTTGATTCGTACACGTCCGTTCGTCGATTATTATTGTCGAGTAGAATAAAATGTTTTTCATCGTCCGTTGCGATATTTTCAACCCAACGAATCAAAAGATAAAAATGATTATTAACGTCGCGCTAAAAAAAACAAAAATCTACTTTCTCGATAGAGAAAGAGGAAGAAGTAATGCAAAGTACCGTTGATATTTCTTCTTCTTTTTTACGCGAGGGAAGAAACCAAAAAAACGACGAATGAAAATCGTTCTCGCGACGCAATTGAAAAATCGCGAACGAGAATAATTCGATACTGCCAGCACGAAAGTCGACACCTCGGTCTCGGCCGGAATTCCTTAAAAGCGTCATTTTCTCGTTGGATAATAAACGAAACAATTCCACTGGATTGCTCAGCAGTTTGGCGAACGCGCGTCGTCGCGTCGCTTCTCGCATCACAAAACAAAACGAAAAAAAAAAAAAAACAAAAAAAAAAGAAAAGAAGCAAAAATCTCGCGCAATTCGTTTCGCGGTTGTGAATTATTTGTATCCTTGAATTTTCGTCGACCAATCGAAAACGTCGTTTCGCGTTCGCGAATCTGTTTGTTTGTTTTTTTTTTTATTGTTGTTGTTGTTGCTGTTGTTGTTTTGTCATTGTTTCTTCTTTCTTCTTTCTTTGCCATCGGTTCGTTCCTACCGTCGTCGCTTGCGAATGCGATCGTCGTTTCCTCAATGGAAAACAGAGAAAAGAAAAGAAAAAAGGAAAAAAAACGCGTTTTCTTTTTTTTCCTTTATTTCCTAATTTTTTGTTCTTTTCTTCTTGTTTTTTTTTTTTTTCTTTTTCTTTTTCTTTTTTGTTTTCTTCCGCACTATTATACGCACGCAGAGTGTCGCGTCCTACTTTTCATTCTCCGCAAGTGTTCCGCTTTACGATTAATTAAAGAAGAAAAGAAAATAAAACAAACAGACAAAAATATAACGAAATATCAATAATAATAATAATAGTAATAATAATAATAATTGTAATAATAGTAGTAATAATAATAATAATAATAACGATAAACATAACGAAATAACGATAACAATTAAGAAACGAAGAAGTAAACAAACAAACAAAAAAATACCCGAACATTTTCGTAAACTATCTCGCGTCGAATCGATAACGATTTCACGGTCTCGAGACGATTTTGGCAGTAAAAAATTAAAAAAAAAACGGAAAGGGAAGATGAAGCAGGAGGAGGAGAAGAGAAAGAGGAAGAAGATCGCGATGTATGACATTTACTGAAAAATATTAAAAAATCGAAGAGAGACTTGGGGCTGGGGAGGGGGTCAAAAATGATGCAAAGGAATAGATGAGCGATGGAGAAAATTCGAGATACGTCGCTCGAACGAGACTGCGAGTTGCAATCGCTTTATAAAAAAAAAAAAATAACACACACAAAAAAAACAGAAGAAAAACAAAAAAATCGTTTGAAAAGTGAAATATTATACATACACAAATATATAATATAATATTATATGATATAATGTATATTATTATTATAATATTGATATATAATATGTGTCATTATAATTATTATAATTATTATGATAATATATATTATATATTAATTATATTATAATATATATAATAATAATATAATATTATTATAATATTATATATATTATCATAATAATTATCATAATGTATATTATATATTAATATTATAATATATAATAATAATAATAATAATAATATGATATTATTATAATATTATATATATTATATTATATAGTATATATTATTATATATATTATACATATTAGGTAATATTAACGATATAATATATTGTAACGTTAGTCGAGATCGGTGTAATTAAAAAGACGAAGGAAGGAAGGAAGGAAGGAAGGAGGGAAGTAGAGAAGAAGAAGAAGAAAAAAAGCGTATGTTCGTATAGTTTAATTCTAAACGCGGCCGCTTAGTGCCTTAAGGCAGGAAGTCGAGCTACTGTTTTTATTTATCTTTTTTCGATTTTCTTCTTGGTTTCATTTTTTTTTTTCCTATTTTCGTCGTATTTTTTTTTTGGGTTTTTTTTTCTTTTTCATTCGTGTCGATTTTTAAAAAATTTGAAAATTTTACGCTCGTGGTCTCGACCCTCTGATCTTTTGGGTATTCGGGCCAAAAATACGTAACGAGCTCTCGATTATTGTATCTCATAAAAAAAATCTAAATAACTACGATAACGATGGTGTAATTATTGTTGTTATTATTATTATTATTATTATTATTATTATTATTATTGTAATTCTCCTAAGAAGTAGTTAAATTATTCGTTATACGTCGAGGTTTATTAAAAATTAAGTCGTTATTATGTCGTTTTCGTACATCGTGCTTCGAAGAAGGAAAACAGGTTTTTCCAAATAAGACGAATGCGTTCACGCATATATATCTATATATATGCGTTGTATCGTTAATTAAAATCGTGTTTCGATCATAAAATTGTGGATGAGAACGAAAAAAAAGAAAGAAAAAAAAACGAGGGAAAAAAGAAACAATAGTAACATTCGAAAAATAGGAAAAAGAGGAGAATTTTATTGAAAACTGATAAAGGAAGAGAGAGAGAGAAAAGGAAACAATAAAAAAAAATCGTGCGCGGGTCGACGCGATCGGATAAAATTCAAATTCGTTTACTCGAGAAAGATCGAAAAGAAATAATTCGTTTGGGTAATTTTTTTTTTCGTTTTTTTTTGGTTTTTTTTTTTTTTTTTTTCATTTTTCTACCGGGTTATCTCGACGACCTGCCATAACATATCACCGACTGACTATTTCGTGCTAGAGAATTCGTTTTGTCGATAGAGAGAGAGAGAGAGAGAGAGAGAGAGAAAGGACGATGACGATGACGACGACAATGAGAAAAAGAAAATTCTTAATCGTTAAATTAAATTAGTTCTTATTAAACGGAAAGAAAAACAAAAATATACGGTCGAATGAAAAATTCCTATTTTTTTTTTTTTGCTCTTTTTTCAAAATGAATCTTTTTTGCTGGATTTCGTTCTCTTTGTCGAAATTTTCAACGCCCCCCCCCCCCCCCCCTCTCCGTGAAAAAGAAAAAAAAAACAAGAATTTCAATGTAAAATTAGAAAAAGAAAAAAACAAGAATTTCAATGTAAAATTAGAAAAAGAAAAAAACAAGAATTTCAATGTAAAATTAGAAAAAGAAAAAAACAAGAATTTCAATGTAAAATTAGAAAAAGAAAAAAACAAGAATTTCAATGTAAAATTAGAAAAAGAAAAAAAACAAGAATTTCAATGTAAAATTAGATTGAGAAAAAGAAACCCATTTTTGTTTTTCTTTTTTTTTTTTCAAACGACCTTATATGTAAATAGACACAAACACACGTACACATACGCAACACACACACACACACACAATTGCAAAATAATTGTAGACGCGAATAAGAAAATCTCCTGCGTCGCAAAATGTAAAAATGAACGAATGAAAACAAGAAAACAAAACAACAATGAAAACAAAAAAAAATAAGTAAACAAAAACAAAAATCTACGAAACTCGGTATCCTCTCGAACAAATAGATCGTTAAGGCACTTTTAGATTTAGTTTATAAAATTCTGAGAAAGCAAAAACAACAACAACAACAACAACAAAAATGGAAAGAAAACCGAAAAAATCAGCAACGATCGTGCCCCCCCTCTCCCTTCCAATTAATAGTCGCTCGTGCTATTTTATCCAAACCGAAGAATTGTCCCGTACGACGAAACAATCTCGTATAACGAAAAAAAAAAAAAAAAAAAAAAACGAAACAATAACAACAACAGCAACACGAAAAAGAAAAAAGAAACAGCGAATGATCGACGAAAAATTTGTATAAGAAACAAAAAAAAAACAACAAAAACGAAAGAAAAGAAAAACAAACAAAATGAAAATTGTAACGAACACTCCGCAATTACGAGTTTAATTTCTTCGTTTTTATTTCTGTTTTCTTTTTTCTCTTTTATGTTTATTTTGTTTTTCTCGTATTCGTAATATTTAAAAATTTTACAAAAAAAAAAAAAAAAAAAAAAAAAGAAAATTCATCTCGGCAGCAATACGACTCCTCCTCCGTTATCACACTCTTCGAAACGTTTTACAAAAATTACAATGGAATGAAAAAAAAAAAAGAAAACAAAAAATAACAAAGACAAACAAAAAAAATCCCACTTAACCCACGAAAATATTCGTTCGAGCTTGTGTTTTTTTTTTTTTTTTTTCTTGAATCTGCGCTTAAGAGTGGAAAGAAGAAAAAGGAAGGGACTAAAAAAAAAAGTTTGAAGACCGAGAAAGAAAGAAGAAAGGAAAAGAATTTAAAAACAACAAAAAAAAAAAATAAAAAAAAACAAACAACGTTATTCCTAATCAAAAATCCTGCCATACCGTGTCTTCCAAGACAGAGACTATGAAAGATTACTTGTAAAACTAGTGTAATATTTATGTACCTTTAACCCGTAAGTTAAATTATTACATACCTTGCGTGGGTCAGGAAAGAAAAAAGAGAGACGACGTTTTTTTTTTTCCTTTCAATTGACAAAAATCAACTTTTCAACTCGAGCTTGTCGATAGTTCGACCATTTTCTTATTTTCTTTTTCTTCGTCGACGAATTCGACGTTTTCCGATTTCGTTGCAACGAGAGAAAAAAGGAAATTTTGTTTCATTCGTGGAAAAAAATAATTTTTTTTTTTTTTTACGAATTTTTTTCTTTGTTTTTCGAGCTTCGTCGTAAGTTTTTTTTTTTTTTTCGTTTTCAGGCCTGCGCACAACGTATACATTACACTAATTTAGTATTGCCGCTGAGTATTACAACTAGTCACATAAGCCAAAAGTTTGTTACTCTCACAGAAGTTTTTTTCGTTTCTTTTTTCAGTTTTGTAATAAAGGAAGATATTAAAGACCCAAAAAAAGGAAAAAAAAATTATCACGTCGTTTGCATCAATGTTTTTTTTCCCCCTGCCGTGTCCTTTTCAACGTATCGTCGCTCAAGGATGGCGGAGAAACGAAATAAAAAAAAATTCATCGATCGACGTGGAACGATCTTAAAATAAAATTCAATTTTCTTAATCTTTTTTGCTTCGTCGTTTGAATAAATCTCAATCAAATATTTATATTTTCAAAAAGTTTTTTTTTTTTTTTTTTTTATATACAAAAATAAAATTTTTATCACGATTGGGGGTAATTATCGTTCAATTAAATTTAATTTTATGGATTTAATTTTGTGGAGTAATAAATGTTTTAATTGATTGAAAATTTCATTTACATAATTGCTCGATTTAATTAAATTATTGTTTTTTTTTTTTAGTAATGAGCCAAGTTTTGATTTCCGGACGATAAGAGAAACTAAAAATAGAAACAAATTTTTCATTTCCTTGTTCACTGTACGAGGAAATCGAGGCGAGATCTGTAGCGTGCGTCACGCGATCGATCGTATTATTGGCGTGGCGATTCGATAACGGAAATTCGTTTGACGGTAATGAGAACGTCGTGCCTCTTTACTGTGTGTCGGATTTTAACAGTGGAAGGACGAATCACTGCGAGGTACGAGCCAATCGATCATGATCGATCGTCGATCGAATTTGTGTTTGGAAAAAAAATAAAAAATTTTGTATTTGCAAATTATTGCTAGATTATTATTATTATTATTATTATTGGCATTATTGTTAAATAAAAAAATGGGGATGTACAAATCGCCATTGTAAAAAATTGGAATAATCAAAATTGCAAAGTAATTATTAAATTGTAATTTAACGATAATGTTTGTAAGAACAATAAATATAGTAATTATTATTGATATTAAAAACCAGTCACGTGTCTAATATTAATTATTTTCAAATTATGTCAATGGTAATTATTTTATACAGCAAACATTAATAATTATAATTACTCAATTCAAAAAAAAAACTAATTAAATTAACGATTAAAATAAGTAAATTGTGGGAAATTAAAAAAATTGAAATAATTGTTATAATTCAAATTTTTGTATTGTTGTAAATAATATCGACTAAGAAGTAATAACGTCTCTGACCAATGTCTTGACTTTATTGCAATCCCCATACATGAACGTCTGTTAAACAATAAACAAATAATAAAAATAAAAAATATAAATAAATTATAAATAATATCAGATTTGTTAACAACTCAATGACATTTTTTATCAACGTCTTGACTTCATTGCGATCCCCATACATAAACGCCTGTTAAACAATAAAAAAATAATAAGAAAAAAAAATATAAATAAATTATAAATAATATCAAATTTGCTAACAACTCAATGACATTTTTTATCAATGTCTTGACTTTATTGCAATCCCCATACATAAACGCCTGTTAAACAATAAACAAATAATAAAAAAAAAGATATAAATAAATTATAAATAATATCAGATTTATTTACAACTCAATGACATTTTTTATCAATGTCTTGACTTAATTGCAATCCCCATACATAAACGCCTGTTAAACAATAAAAAAATAATAAGAAAAAAAAATATAAATAAATTATAAATAATATCAGATTTGTTAACAACTCAATGACATTTTTTATCAATGTCTTGACTTCATTGCGATCCCCATACATAAACACCTGTTAAACAATAAAAAAATAATAAGAAAAAAAAATATAAATAAATTATAAATAATATCAAATTTGTTAACAACTCAATGACATTTTTTATCAATGTCTTGACTTAATTGCAATCCGCATACATAAACGCCTGTTAAACAATAAAAAAATAATAAGAAAAAAAAATATAAATAAATTATAAATAATATCAGATTTGTTAACAACTCAATGACATTTCTGACCAATGTTTTGACTTCATTGCAATCCCCATACATAATCGCCTGTTAAACAATAAACAAATAATAAGAAAAAAAATATAAATAAATTATAAATAATATCAGATTTATTTACAACTCAATGACATTTCTGACTAATGTATTGACTTCATTGCAATCTCCATACATAGACGCCTGTTAACCAATAAAAAAATAATAAGAAAAAAAAAATATAAATAAATTATAAATAATATGAGATTTGTTAACAACTCAATGACATTTTTTATCAATGTCTTGACTTCATTGCCTTCCCCATACACAAACGCCTATTAAACAATAAAAAAATAATAAGAAAAAAAAATATAAATAAATTATAAATAATATCAAATTTGTTAACAACTCAATGACATTTTTTATCAATGTCTTGACTTCGCCTATTAAACAATAAAACGCCTATTAAACAATAAAAGAAAAAGAAAAAAAAATATAAATAAATTATAAATAATATCAGATTTGTTAACAACTCAATGACATTTTTTATCAATGTCTTGACTTCATTGCGATCCCCATACATAAACGCCTGTTAAATAATGAAAAAAATAGGAAAAAAAAAAGATCAAACAAAAGTTTCAATCGCTCGTGCAAAATCACTCGGGTCCACTCGTGCGTATCGACGAATACCCACACACTCGCAAAAGCCCACACCAGTCTCACCATGCATAACGTTAATTTTGCCTATATAGTTGTACAATTACGATTCGCGTCCGAGGCGGTATGTTTAATTCCTACGTCACGAATAATTAAACGAGCGCGGTAGCGTGACCGGAGAGCATTTGGTCCTCGCCGACAGTCCTCGAGTCGAGTTCCGCGTTGCGTTCCAACATCCGGCGTTCGGTCTAAATCGTCGTCTCGCCTCTTCGTCCGTGATTCGACGTTGAATTTTCATTTTTCAAACTATCTAAGAAAAAAACAAAAATATTATTATTATTTTTTAATACTTTTTTTGTGAATATTTATTTAAAAAAAAAGAGAGAGAAAACAATGTTGGGAAATTTTGCGAATTTTGCAATCGTTGGTTTTTTAATCATCAGCCGAGGTTCTTCGTCGCCCATCGAAAACTACGAGAATGGTTCGTTACGATGAGAATAAAGAAAATTTGGAGAGGTGACGAGATTTTTTTTTTTTTTTTTTTTTTTTTTTTTTTTGAAATTTTTGCCTATAGCGAAGTTTCGTAGGAAAGGCGAGATTGGGTATCGTTCTGTCGCCGTTGATGACCCACAAAACGATCAGGGAGATCGGAGTTTATTGGAACATCACGGAACTTCGAGCGGGTGACACGCTCGCGATTTATGACGGGGAACCGGAAGCTAACGGGACCGAGATCGTTTACGATTTTCAACCGGTGAACGAAGGAGGTTTTCGCAAAACTGGAAAATTTGGGGAATTTGTACCGACCGAGAGCTTGACGTTCGTCGAACGATGTTTGAGTGAGTTACGATTAAATGAAAAATAGAAAAATTCAAAATTCGACGAATTTTGTATTTTATTTATTTTGTTAGGATGAAATGTTTTTAAAAAAATAATTCGATCAAAAGAAATCAAAAATAATAATTGTGTCGTGATAGAATATTCGTAATTATTTTTGATCTTTATTTACTTTCATTTTTTTTTAATAATTATTATTTATTTTTCGTTTGATAAATGAAAACTAGAAAAATTCAAAATTCGACAAATTTTGTATTTTATTTATTTTGTTAGGGTGAAATGTTCTTGAAAAAATAATTCGATGAAAAGAAATCAAAAATAATAATTGTGTCGTGATAGAATATTCGTAATTTTTTTTTTTATCTTTATTTGCTTTTGTTTTTTTTATTAATTATTGTTTATTGTTCGTTTGATAAATGATAACAAGAAAAATTTTAATTTCGATAAATTTTGTATTTTATTTATTTTGTTAGGGTGAAATGTTCTTGAAAAAATAATTCGATCAAAAGAAATCAAAAATAATAATTGTTTCGTGATAGAATATTCGTATTTAATTTTTATCTTTATTTGTTTTTATTATTTTTATTAATTCTTATTTATTTGTATTTCGATCGATTTTTTATTATAAAAATCACGAATGTTTTTGTTGTGAATCGTTTTTTGTTCTATCGTTATTCTACAATGGCAGAATATCACGTGGCGTGGCTGAGAAACGGAACGATCAAGAAAACAAAGTGCCTCGCGACTCATCCCAACTGGATGTACGAAAGAAAATCAATTCTGGGACAGAGACGACTGAACGAGATTTTTATCCCTGGCACTCACGACTCCGGAGCTTATTTCAAGTACGAGAACGCAAAATTGGAAACTTTAGTCGACAAATACATCATAACTCAGGTATAGGAATTTTTCATTTCTTCACTTTAATCAATTTTCGTCACGAGAATATACAATCATTTCTCTATAACAGTTCAACAATGATTTGAACGATCGATAAACAAAATTCGTTCATTTTCTAATATTTAAATAAATTTAAACAAAAATGAGCAACTTTACAAATTGTGTTCGTATATAGTAATTTTTATTTTTATTAATAACGAATTAAATTCTTCTAGACTAAATCGATTAATTGTCTTGACATTATTCAATAAATTTTTAATGATTCTCCAGAATTCGAATCATAGATTAAAACAATATTGCATTAATTTTTAATATTAAAAATGAAATTTAAAAACAAAGAACTTCTTAAAATCATTTTCCTGTCGCGTTTCCTCATAAATCATCGATGATTAAACTTCAATCGTATGTCATCTTCCTCTCGTCGATAGTCACAAGGTTAATTCGACACATAGTAACAATGCAATTTGAAAGGTCGTAACACGTAATTCCTGGTAGTGGACAAATTATATATATAATTTGTCTCCTACCAGGAATTACATTTCAGTCACATGTGGTTCTCGTTACAAGGTCAAGGATATATCGTTTATCATCCATGTTCAATATCAAATCTCAATAACGACATCGTCGATCGCTCGATCACGTTGATATCTTTAAATAATTTAAATTTCGCAGGACGAGGACGTACTGAGTCAACTGATATACGGCGTGAGATACTTGGACATAAGAGTCGGTCGATATCCCGGAATCGATGAATTATGGTGGATTAATCATGGATACTTCAGCATACACCCATTGAGAAACGTCATTGACGATGTGAAAATTTTTCTCAATAATACTCAAGAAATTGTCATATTCGACGTTCAAGAATTTCCAATAGGTAAGCTCTTACGACTATCCTTCTGCTTGAGAATTTTCGGATCTCTATAGCCAATGTCTTATTGTCATTAAAACATTGGAAACGTTTCATTTCTAATTCAAAAACAAAAGTCAATTTAAAAATGAATGAGTTTAATTAATTTAATAAATAATCGTTAATTAATTAAATAAAATTAATCTATGTGTGTTAAATTAATGAAGAATTCATTATAGAATTTTTACATTTATGTTTCCCACGTAATAGGTAGAAACTTTGATGAAATTTTGTATTTTGTCATATTTAAGAAAAAAGAATGAATTCTACTGATTTAACCCTTTGCACTCGCTTGCGCGAACCAGCAGCTCGAGACGATTTCGGCCAAATTCGGCGAACACATTACAATTAATTGAAAAACATTTATAAGCAAACAAACGTATATAAATAATAAAATTTCACTAGTTTATTCATTTATATGTCGAAAACAAGAAATTTTAATAAGTATTACAAAATTTTAATAAATATTACACTCTGTAATTAGTTTTGGTGTGATATTTTGTGAAACAATATCCAAGATGCATCCTAGGTTTGTCAGGACACGTATCACAGTAATACGAAATTTCCCGCCTACCTCCAGGCGTGTTGCGGTCAGAACAAACCTTACAGTCCCTTTTTGGCCCTTTTAGTATTACGTGGAGCATCCCGTTTAATCGGATTTCATCGAAATGCGACGTAGACACTTGCTCTCGTTGCTGGCGATACGACCCTCTTAATTCTTCGACAAGTGTTTTCAAAAATCGTAGATGGCTCAGTGGCTTTTCCCCTTTTTTCTTTTTTTCTAGTTTATACAAAATATATGAATTGATCAGAGAAATTTCCATTCCCCCGAAAAAAAGCTTACGCCACCATTTAAGCGATTTTCGCAGGAAACAATAGGTTGACGCATAATGGTCCGCCCGATAAACACCGCCCATATTTTTTATATAATTCAATACAATATTGGGTTTCTTGACCATTATATCCACACCTTCTCGTGTTATTCTTTTGACCGTCGTCATTCCTGTGTCACCCGCCGTAGTCAAGCAAGTGACAACCCTCTTATCTTTCCATCCTAAAACTAACGTGTTGTCCTGTCGATACGCGACCGTGGATTTTTTCGAAAAATTTGGCTTCTTTATTTCCTTGGGCAATCCTTTCCTGTTCGTTAAAATTGTTCCGGTAAGATTACATTTTAATTTGGCTAGTTCTTGCGCTAAGAAATAACTGGTGTAGTAGCGGTCCGTATACATATGGTGTCCCTGAGCACCTGGAATTTTTTCCAACAACATTTGATATAAGTGTATTGGAATTCTTGACGACACTGGTAAATCGGGTCTGACCAAGAGCTCTGTGGTGAGTGATCCGTAATATGGCAAAATGCAGCAAATGTAGCCAGTCTTTGAGTCAGCTAAAGCATAAACTCTGATACCCCATTTTGTGGGTTTCTTCGGATTGTAAGTTATGAACGAAATTCGACCCTTGAATTTTATAGTGGACTCATCCACGCATATGTGCTCGCCCGGGATAAAATAATCCAAAAACTTCGAGGTGACATAGTCCAAAAAGCAGCTTACGCGTTGTAGGCGCGTTCGTGGATTGGTGTTGCGTGTTGGAATAGTTTCCAGGTGAAGCATCCAGAAGATTTGGCTAAATCTATCTCTAGTAAATGTATCCGAATAGAAAGGAATATAACTGACGGCATTCCTCGACCAATATTCTTGCAAATTGGCCAACGGCATCGTTCCCATATTAATTACCACAGCAAGAAATGCCCAGAACTCTTCGTTGGTCACATCACGCCAGCTTCGCCAAATCGAATTTGCAGATAGCGTCTTCCCTTCCAATTTTCTTTTTGCATATATATTGGTTTGACAAACAATTTTTTTCACGAGGTCATTAGTGAAAAAGAGTTTAAAAAAATCTATTGGTTGTTTTAAGTCAGAAACTATTCGTGTTGCTGTGGGATTTTGGCCGGGTATAAATTGTACATTTGACGGCACTTCGTCGTAGTCTCCGCAAAGTTCCCATGTTGAACTGCTTGCACCTTCCACAGTTTCACTTTCAACTTCTCTTTCAACATCGCTCTCAGCTTCACTGTCGCTCTCTATAATTCTAATTTTCCGTCGTCTTACACCTCTTACTGTATCACTGTCTTCACCACTGGATTCTTTCGTTTCGCGGCGTAATCCGTCGGAAATCGATGTAAGTTCATCATCCGAAGCGACGAAATCGAATTCGTCCGAACTCGAGCTGATCCGATCTTCCTCCATATTTTTAGGGTTCAAATACTTTTTAGATACTATATTTACTGCCAAAATTGTTTCAAGCGAATGCTACGCCGAGACTAACTAAATTGAGCTAAGATTTGGCTACAATGTAAGCAGAGTCCACGAAAGTACTTCCGAGAAAACTATCTTATCGCATATTGTAAATAAGGAGATCCAGTTACAAAAGACCATAGCGTCGTAGCAGCGTAGTTCGATTTAAAGTTTTAAAACACTCGGGCGCCGCAGCAGCGCCGCTCGAGTGCAAAGGGTTAAATATTTTATAATTAATCGATTAAGTAGAAAATTAATTTCCACTCGGTGAATTTGAGACGGCAATCCCAACGATTGTTGAATGATTTTTCTTTTCAGGATTCGAGAGAGGTTCCAGCACAGCCCACGACGAATTGGTGGCCTATCTTGAAGAACGATTCGCCGGTTACTTTCTGCCGAAGACAACCAAGGGCTGGGAGATGAGCCTCGACGAGATTTGGGCAACTGGAAAAAGATTAATAATTGGTTACGACGATGCTAAAGTTTGGCCGCGACATGAGAGCACGTGGCCACCGGTTACTCAACGATGGCCAAACGTTAAAAGTTGGAAGCAGTTGCACCGAAAAATCGAGAAATACGAGAATGGAATTGATCCCGTTGAAAATTTCGGGTAAGATTTTTCATGAATTCTTTTTGAAGAGAAACATTTTTGACAAACGCATAAATTAAATTAAATAATTAACATCTTCGACAGACTACCCAATAGACCACCGAGCTCCGTTATGGCCGAAATGACACCCGAAACATTGGACGTACTCTTAGATCTTCTCGGTGGACTGAGACAAATGGCCGAACTCGTCAATATAAACGTTACGAATTTTTACAACGAGATATCGGAATGTAACGGAAACATCGTTTCGATGGATTTCATCAAATCTTCGGGAATCGTCGAGACAGCTTTGGAGAAGAACGATGGGAGATTCTCGATTTGTTAGAACTTTTCTTCTTTTGGATAATTACACAAGTTGAAAGAAAAATGTTTTCACGAATCGAAAAATACACACAAGTTCGATTATAAAATATACTGAATGTCGTATTCGAAGTAATTGATCATGAATTAATTTTTGACAAGCATCAACACGCGAATAAGAATAATTGCTTACGTTTATTAATTTGATAAAATTTGCAATTTTCCAAAGTGAATTCAATTCTTGTAAAAAAAAAGAATATGCTTACTGTATATATTTTTTAACTAGCTACCTCGAAAGAAGCGAAAACGTTTGAATGAATTTTCTCGTAAGCGAGAATTGTCGAATGTTCGAATAATCATTGAGAAAAGTATCCAGCAAATTTAGATTTCTCCCAGTTTTTCGTTTACGCGTCGTCACCGAACGTGCGGAAAATGTGATTTGATCAAGTTCTCCGTTCGTTGGAGAACAACTGAGAAATCATAGATAAAAATTAATCCCACCGATAAACCACGGTAGAGAAACGCAGTGTCGTCTTCCGGCGGAAGTGCACATATAACTTTGAATAGCCAAGGTAAACGCGATCATACAGCGGGATAACTATCGTATACAATTTCGAACATGAATTTAAACACGCATACGTGAGAATACGGAGAAAAGATTTTTTCTGCATCGATCACAGTTCGTTACGAAACTTTGAACGCGAAACTATCATTGAAAAAAGCAACAAAAAAGAAAATATAATGAAGAACTTTCGTTACGCCGTTCTTCTGTTTTTCATAAAATTCGTATTTTCCGACCTCGTTGAGCGTTACAACGAGAATACCGTGGGGGAGAACGAATTGGCCTGTCCTTGGGACAGAGTTTGCGTTCCCGTAGATTATTGTCCAGGTGTCGAATCGTTGATGATTCAAAAGGCACTTCCCGTTCACAGGTAATAATGATAATTGTATCTTCAATAAAATGTCTTTTTCTTGTGTTTTTTTTTTCTGCAAAAAGAGAAAAAGAAATAAAATACATTTTTCGTTTTTCATCCTAAAGATTTCGACTCGCAGTTTGCGGCTATGAAGCTGTCATACCAAAAGTTTGCTGCAGTCCGTCGCAAGATGCAAGTTCACCAGATTCCAGAAATCGAAGGATTTACGAACACTCGGACCTGAGAATGGAGTGCGGCAGATCTTTTGTACCCAGCAACCAGGATCCGGTCACTCTCGGATCTTTTCCGTTTCTAGCAAAAATCGGTTTTGTCAGTGAGTCAGTGCAAGGGAAAGTGTAAAGACGACGAGAAGCTTCGTTTTTTCAATTCATGCAAAGCTCGAATCGAGTCTCAAATTTGCCATAGAACAAATCAATAGTCCTAGTGTTTCACAATTTAACCCTTTGAGACCTGAGTACGTTCAAGCTTATGTGATCCATAGATGCATAGGCTGACACATATATGCGTCCTTAGAGCTCAAAGGGTTAAAGTCAAACAATGAAAATTCAGTTTTCTTGACTATCGATGAAGAAGATGATAAAAGATAAGAACGAGGGTATTACATTCATAATCTACGAGAAATACCTGTACCCTATGAAGATAGTTTGGGTAACACGTTCTCGACCCTTAAACCATTCACTTCCCATAAGCTCAGCCATGAAGCTTTCCATGTGAGGAAGCCGCGACTGACAAAGCTACTTGGCTGAACAAAGACCTACAAGAAACAAATGTAAAATTTCAATTTCCAATATTCTTTCAGACTTAATTACCGGTGAAACAAAGTATCCTTGTGTCGGAACAATCATCAACTCAAGAACTGTACTAACTACAGCAACATGCGCTTTGGCACAATCGGACAATTATAAGTTGTGAGTTCCAAAAATTATTCTGTGTAAAGATTACTCACATTATGTATGTATATACGTAAGTATTCCAATAGATATTTATTCATTCATTATCATCGGATATTTCGTTCAGACAATCTGTCCTCGTCGGTGAATACGACACATCGACTAATCCGGATTGCAATTATCTGTTTTGCGGTCACCAACCTCCTTGTCACAAAATTTCATACGTCGTAAAGCATCCGGGTTTTAACAGCGAAACATTTGCGAACAATATTGCTCTCATAAGGCTTCAAGAGTCGATGAATTTCACAGGTAAACAATTCTTCTTTTCTTCTACAAACAAAACAAAATTAATCGAGACGTTATAAACATAAAAAGACGTACATTTTGTTGGTTGTATAAACAGTGACTGTGCAACAGGCGTGCGTGTACACAGGTCGTGAATTTAGTCTGCTGGAAATGGACCAAGTGCGTTTATTCGGTTGGGGCAAATTATCAAACGAAGCGAGTAAATACTCAATAAACAAATGTTTGAAAATACAATTATTTGCAAGTCGTTTTCCGACTCGTCACACTTTATTGTATTTTTCTTTGCATCGTAGAATCTTCGAACGAACTCCGAGCGTTGTACATGCGATTACTGGCGCGTCAAGAGTGTGCCGACTTTACGAACCAAGGAATGTGCGTAGAAATGTGCGCAATAGGCGAACACGAGCCGTGCGCAGGCTTCAGCGGTAGTCCTCTGATACGAATGAATGGAAATAAATATACGGTTGTAAGTAATCGATATTTTTCTATGTTCTTCGCCTTGAAGGTGGTTATTGGGAAGTAAAGAGTTTTAACTGTGAAATATCGAGCGTAAACGAATTTTTCGCAGTTAAAAACGACGTTTTACATAATGAATTTTTACGTTAATATTGCAGATCGGCATACTATCGTACGGTTCGAAGTGTCAGGTTAACAGCAATTCACCCGTGGCATTTGTCGATGTACAAAAATACGCGGATTGGATAGG
This sequence comes from Netelia melanura, assembly GCA_964007305.1. NCBI lineage: Eukaryota > Metazoa > Arthropoda > Insecta > Hymenoptera > Ichneumonidae > Netelia > Netelia melanura. The sequence continues at coordinate 6,538,896 of OZ023258.1, forward strand.
CCAAAATTGAGTCTAACAAGAGCGGTTATATTTACAAAAATATGTATTTTACTCCTTAACAATAGATCGAATAATATAAATATTGCAGAACTTTAAAGAAAGATTCACTTGTGCTTGAATATATTTAAGTATTTTCCACGCGTCATCTCCTTCGCCTCTTCCAAGCCCAGTTGGTACGCTATGTCGTGGAGCTTTTTAACTTCCGCTATCAGTGCTGTCATTGTCAAGTTTCCAAGTTCTGTAAATGAAAGATAAATGGATAGAAGATAACGTCAAAACAAAGAAAGGTAATGTAATTATGAATTTCATGATCGTACGATGCAATTGGTTGATGTCATTCGCTGTAAGACCAGATGCCCATGATGCGGGTTCTGTCGGTGGTGAATTTTGTGCTACGAACTCGTTCACACCTGGAACTTCATCATTCGCTAGCTACAAAATAACTTTTAGGTTCGACGTTACGTCGTGATATCATAGAAAGCAAGAAAATGCGCTCACTCTGTTCCGGCCACAAATCGGGCGATGCGCGATCCAATTTTTCCAGGCTCATCAGACTTTCCTCGACGCACGTCAGGTCTGAAAGAACAAACTCGATGTTTATACGGCGTACACAAACGAACGTAACCTTCAAAAGATGATTTCGAAAGTAAACCTTCCGCATCGTGCCATCGGAATACAAATTTGTGAATGATTTTAAGACTCGTTGAATAAACAACATGAGAATGTGAGACGTTGGTCTGTTTGAGGACAAATTTTTAATAACTTATTGTTATACTTACCGCTCTGCTCGTTGTCTGGTTCGTCAGTCGCCATTTTGCTGTTTACGCGCGTTCTATGGACGGTGGCGCCCTCGCGGAATCATATGTACTTACTCGAGATATACGAAGATTGGACTTTAAATCGCAAAGAAAATACAAAAAACCAAATGCCAATTTGTTAACAATCAACAAAACTTTATTTTATTTTTCTACTTATATTGTATCGGTAAAACAGTCCAATGCTATGTATGTATTGATACAGTATCAAATGGTTGAATTTTTGTGCCTCATGTTGAGCCGATCTCGTTTGGCTGATTTTTCTGATATTCCTTGGTCAACTCTATTTGCTGTTGTAGTCGAAATATATTTTCTGTTTTGATGCGTTGCTGCCTCTCGATATCTCGAACAACTCCCGCGTGAAGCTGTTCCCTGCCGAAACAATTTTGCGATGCAATAAACATAATAACCTCAATCTCTGATAGTGAAGGCGATAATGAAACACTTCGAACGATTTATCATATCTGTAGTCCCTGTGCGATTATGAATTGCACGGTATACCTAGCCTTTAATGGCATACGAGAAACATAACCTCAAAAAAATTTCAATTCGTCTTTCTCGCCAGCTACTGGCATTTTCGACAAAATTTAATTTAACCAAGATCTTATTTCCTGTTATAAAGATACATTACTAATTTGCCGGAACTCGGTTGGAATTTCTCATAGTATTAACCCATGGTTACGATTATTTACCTCTCCCACTGTTGTTGTAAATGCACGTATGTAACGATTCCAACGGTCGTTAAACAACACGTCCCTAAAATGAGTTTCGAAGCTAAAGACATCTTCTCTCGCTGCACAGAAGTGTTTTTATTTTGTCACCTGTAACTCGATACGCGATATTATTTTCGTTCCAATTTCATTGTTATCTCACCGAAATTTAACAGCTATGCTCGCCGTGTATCAACACAGTCATACGCTTGTAGATGGAATTATGGAGTCTGTATAAGGAGACTGAACTCTACAATGCAAAGGTGGTCGCACTCTTCTGCCATGTAGTAATTCGGATAGCCGCCGATGGCGGCGCTGCCGGCGAACGACAGCCAAATCACACACACAAAAATTGTGTACATGAGCCGTGGTCCATGTAAACAGGACCAACGCACGCTAAAAAAAAAGCGTTTCTCTGCCGACAGCGCTTCCAGTGGTCAGAAGTGAAACTAGTTGAGAACCGAAAAGAGTGACCATCTTTTTTGGCGGCAAAGTATTATGTTCGGTCTCCTTATACAGACTCCATAGATGGAATATGCCTATGCTTCGGATTGCAGCGTGAAATTAAATACCCCAGTGTAGTAGTTCGGTACCCCAATTACTGACGCCGCTAGCGTCGCTGCAACAATGTTTGATCTCACATACACGTTCGCGTATACCTAACAACTTCATGACGTAGCTCCGCCTCCTGTCTTACCAATCACGTACGCGGAAGCACGCTTTACAGTCCATCTCACTTTTTCTAATGCGAGGTGTGCACCGAGGTACTCGTGCCTATTCACTCTTTTCCTGAGTTGTTACTGCCGTACTTACCGATACGACATGTTCTTTCATAAAACAAAAAAGGATTTCTTAATCTTTTTTTGTTAATATTTATAGAAAACAAAATGTATCTATGGGCAAGAAGTAAAGAAACAAAAAAAAATAATGAAAAAAATATATATTTATTCAAGGGGGATTGTCGAGTCTGATTGTCAGAGTTGTGAATTTAAAAACGACAGAGCGCTCACAATCTCGTAACTCCGCCTACGAGGCGTATACAAACTCGAGTGACGTCCCATATCGACCACTGCGGCGCCAAGTGGCAGTTTTCGGCGGAATTTTTTTTACTTCAATCGAAGTCTAGTCATATTCGTTTCCGTATCGAAACTGGCGATTCAACGATATCGACCTTTTTGCAATCGATAATTATTTATTCGAAAAGACATTTGCGTTTTATTGACTCGATTCAGAATTTAGTTACTCGGTGATCTCACGATAAGAATTAATTACAATCTGTTCCAGATTAATTTTACTTTTCGTAAACTGTTATTGCGAGACGACCGAAAAGAAAGATTACGACGTCATATGAGCAGTTCGAATTTTCGAGACTTCAGTGAATATTAGTTGAACTTCAGAGCTGTGTAGTTATTCGTGTTTTTCACGTATAAAAATAGGCATCAAAAATATTAAGAGTAAAGATGTTCAACTAGAGATTTATCAACTATCTCACGTCGCGCGGATTCCGCAATAAACGCATTTTATGAATTCTAAGGTTAGATAGAATATATGATTTATTATGTTTACCAACAACTTCGTTTTGTTATTTTTTTCGCGTGACAATATTCTTATGACATTTCATACGGTTAGAAAAATTTGATTCACATACAATGTCCAGACCTTATTGCGCATAAATGCATACGTGCGAATTTATGTATTTGTATTGCGTATGACCTTGAAGTGTATCAATGACCATTTGCGTTAAAGGTTTTTCGAACAAAGCCGCTCGACTTTGGTACACAAACAAAGCAATAACCTTTCTACATAAGTTTCGATTCTCTTGGAAATGATTACAGAGCTACTGCTTTTTCATGATATTTAATACAAAGAAAAATTGTCGTGTTTTTCTAGTAACTTTTATAAATATTCAAACCATCTTGTCAATATTTCTTGAAACAAATAATTATAGATATGTATTTTGTATGTTTCTTAATACGATAAGCATATATTACGTCTTAACTTCTAGGTGGACAGAGAACGAGATACAAAGCTCAGCAAAAAACTATCGTATATTCTCAGACACGGTGCGGCAAGGGAAGGACTTGACATAAAATACAATGGTTTTGTATCCGTTGATGAACTTCTGAGAAAGATATTAACCCTGTATACTTTAGATGACATTCAGCGAATAGTCGCCAATGATAATAAGCAAAGATATTCATTGAATAAGATAAACGATATATGGGAGATAAAGGCTAATCAAGGTCACAGCATAAAAACCATTTGTCAGTTGTCACTGACTGATGTAGAAAACCCTGACTTCGAGATTGTACATGGAACGTACATGCAGAATTGGCCAAAAATTAGAAACAAGGGATTATCTCGGATGAAGAGAAATCATATACATTTTGCCAAAGGATTGAATTTCATCTGTGGCTTAAGAGCAAATGCCGATGTATACATTTATGTAAATTTTAAGAAAGCCACTGAGGCAAAGTTGAAATTTTACGAGTCTGAAAATGGTGTCATTCTCTGTGCGGGCAATGAACAAGGAATTCTAGAGACGAGATATTTTTCGAAAGTAATAAATCGAAACGGAATAAGCCTTTTACCAGATTCTTGAGATTCACCCATACACGACAATCAAATTCATCTTTATAAGATCTAATTGCTACCGAAGGGTAAAAAAATGATGCAATTCTGTGACAAATGTAATATCGAGATCAGCAAGGACGATTTGCTTAGTCACGAACAAGGAAAGAGGCATCGGAAAAGTGTGGCATTCCATAATAGGAAGGAAGCAAGCATTTTCGTTGCAAACTTACCACCCGGTGTGAACAATGAGAAGATCGCTGCTTATTTTGGACAATATGGTGACATTGAACGATGCAAACTTCAAAATCATTGTGCACTAGTGACGTTTGAGAACAAGTATAAAATTATTTTTTTCGTGGCTTATTTATTCATAACTTTGTTGTATTTAAAAAATCGTAATTAACATTTCTTTTAATTTAGAGAGACAGTAAAGAATGTATTAACCAAAACACTCTTTATGGGTAGATACAAACTCCATGTACAGAGACAGAGATGGAACAACACTGGCAAGTTAATTTAAAAAATTTACCGTTTCGTTGGGTAGTTATATTTCTAAAGCAAGATCTTTCTTTTTAGCCGTCAACATCAAGAACAATAGACAAATGCAGCTGGAGATTGAAAAATTGGCCAGGGAGACATCTTTCGTCGAATTGAAATTGAGGCTCATGGAGGAAAAGTCTTTCGAATCGGAGCTCATGGCGTTTCTGCAGACTATACGACCGAATAATGAGGAGATCGAACAAGATTGGCTTTCAATTCGGTCGAGTTTACACGCGACTCTTAAACCATGCTTTCCATTATGCGAGGTACACAGATTCGGCTCGTCCATCACAGGGCTTTCTTTTAAAGGGAGCGATATTGACATATATCTGGATATCGGCGAGGATATTCACGAAGAGGAGGGAAAATCACAGTGGACAATGGGAACGATATTTAAAGAGGTGAAATCATCGCTCTACAAGAGGCGGAATGTTTTTGGGAAAGTAGTTCCAATACCATCGGCGAATGTACCGCTCATAAAATTTCAGCACATTCCTACGAGCAGGAATTGTGACATAGTGTTCAAAACTGGTCTGGGTGTCATAAATAGTCACTTGATAAAGCAATTGCTCGATGTCGATCCCAGACTCAGGCCTTTGATCATAATAATCAAATATTGGGCGAAGAATTTCGAACTATCGGAATCACCAAAATTCACGAATTACGCGATAGTAATGATGATACTGTTCTATGTTCAACAACCGGAAGTGAAACTATTACCGCCATTATCGGAGTTAATGAAAAACTGCGAGCCTGTCTACAAATGGAATTGGCAAGTGAATTTTAATCGCAACGCGACATTTCCACCATCCACTAACAAGAGTGATGTAATCGAGCTTCTCCGTGGTTTCTTTGAGTTTTACGCGAATTTTCCATTTACCGATGTGGTGATAAGTACGTTGGACGCTTGTGCTCGGCCACGAGCCGATTTTGCAAAATGGTGCACCGAGACTGGTTGCGATGGCTTCTCAGTCAATCAAACAGTTTGTATACAAGATCCGATCGAGCTAGATAGGAATTTAACGCACACAGTTCCGATCAAGCTTCTTGAAAAGTTTCAGAACTTCTGCACCATTGGCGCTAAAGTTTCCACGGCTGCTCTCGAGAACAAGGATAAACCCTTTTTGCTTAATCTATTCACAACGGTTCCGATCTTGATAAAGAAACAGGATAGTATACACTTCATTATATCAAGGACACGGCAACATTTGGATATACTTATGGCATCTCTTCCCGAAAACACTGATGTAAAGGATAAGGAAAAATTGGCCGAGAAAAAATGGTACTCGTTGGTGCAGGATTTAATTGAGGACGCTCTTCGGAGAGTGTTTAAGTTGGATATTAATAAATTGCAAGACAATCACGAGACTAAGCAGCAAAAAGTCACGGAGAAGTCGAACGTACATTCGCAGGACGAAAAGCAAACTATTTTCCAATGTACGAGCAGTTATCGCATCGTGAATAACCGAAACCCGAAGAGCTTTTCCATCGATCCTTCTCTCAGTCCGATCGAGAAGGAGGCGTTCATATCCGACGAATTGGTGAACAAGCAGAAGATGGAAAATCTGGAACTGCCCAAGATTGGCTTTAAGTTCACGATTACAAAAAGAAGACGACCGATTCGGTTTTTACTACGACTGAACAATGATGGTAGCGAAACGGACAATCACAAAAAGCTGCGACTGTTCATACAGATGAAATTGCCAGATATTATCGATAGGCAATTCATATATCTTGTACAGTACGGGGGCCTTGTCCCCGCAGTAACCACCAAGCGCAAACCTACCTAAACTGAAAACCCTTTTCTGCGCACAGTTGAATTTTACTTTTGGCCCTTTTGATCATTGCATAACCAAACATTGCATTCGAGCTGCAGCTCGCCTACTTCGCTCACTACTCGTCGAGTGTGTGGCTGTATCATAATAAGTGATAATAAAAAAAAAGAGCTCCGGCTATTTCGTGGTACCGTCGATTCCATTAACTATCACCTGTAGGTGGGATGGAATACACGTAATTGACTTTTTTCCGTGTCGTCATTAAGGATAAAGGATAAAGAAATAAAGTATATTCCACTCATTGTCACGTTCGCACCGTTTACCTTCGAAGTTCGATTTCGTTGTCGTAAATTCGTCAATAAACAACAAAACGAAAAAATTGTCGATCTTCAGACAATGTTTTTGTTTTTTCTGTAGCTGCCTGACTGTATGTTCACGTACAGTGAAAATTCCCTATTTTTAGCTAGTTCATTCTTGCCGTGGAAAACTGCTGTTTCACGAGCATGCTAGCGTTCGACCCGCCCCCCACGGCTATCTCACGAACTTACCGCATGCGAAACAACCGAAGCGCCGCCAGTGCTTATAACATGTGTTGCTTTTGATGCGAGAATGGTAAAAAAAGTGTCATGGCCGCTGCTGTGCTGAGAAACGTATTTCGGTGTATCGCCACGATTATGATATCGCTATATCTTGCCACCTACGATAATATAATTCAAAGATTTTTATTATAATTATATCATCGATCGTTTTTACGTACGATCGAAAGATTTAGAGCGCGGGAGCAATTTTTAATTGCGTTTTTAAGTGCATCGAAGTCGTTTAGAGGTTATTAAAAAAAGATTGCTTCCACTGCTCTTGTTTCGTCAGAAATCCCTGTCGTAAACATATATTTTTGTCATTTTATTTTGAGTGCTTTGTTAATATAATATTTCGAAGTGAACGATTTTTTTTTTGTAATAAATGCAAAGATGAGCGAGGTGGGCGCTAATACGGAATTATCGAAAAAATCGACAAACGACGAAACGATAAAATCCAACGTGAACAATCAGCCGGTTGGTACAGTAGACAAACAAAACACGGAAACAATGAAAGTCGCGAGTGAGGATGTACAAAGGGCTATTGAGGGTCTCGCCGAAATTCCCGACGACGAGCTGCAAGAATTTTTCGATGATAAGGATGTTGTGAGCGGTTTCGATATTATTGACGATATAGAGAATTCGCCAAAACCATCCAAAAGCACACGTACCAAGGAACGAGAACACAGAAAACCATCGAGGTAGTGAACCGAGCGCTCACGATGACTGCTCTTTTATTTTCTAACCTATCATACATAAATACGATCCATATTCTTAAAACTCTCTCGATTTATTTAATAACACCAGTATTTGTTTTTGTTGGGAATTCCGTATACAACTTTTCGATTTGTTTACAAAGCGAAGTTTAGTTGTTTTGTCTCACCGTGAATGGCACCTTTTTTTTTATCGTGCAATATTTCAAACAGTAAAGCAATCATTTAGAAAAAATGTCCATGGAAAAGATGCGTGAGTATGTATGCCATCCGAACATAAATTTTTTAAGGTTAGGTATTGATGAATGAAGACCGTTGAGTTTGACAGATTAGAAAATTAAAAATAAACAATGATGTTCGCATAAAAATTAATTTCGACAAAACGTAGTATGATCGAACAAACGCCTTTCTTCGTTATTAACTCAATACAGGAAACTATGAAACTGGAAGTCATGGCCCATGAAAAATCGAAAGAAATCTTGCATATGAGAAAATTGCAGGTTATGTTTCCACCTTTCCCAAACTGCAAAATCAAAGTGGATCGTCGATCGGTATCAGTTATTCACCCATAGCGGTGCGTTACGTTTGAGCATGTGACATGAAAGAGATAAATTGTAGGGAGTATTCGAGGCGGGATCGCAAGAGCCCACCGAACCGGGAACGTCTGAAGCGCGACGAGAGGAGACGCGATGACGCGCGACGCGACGACGCGCGTCGTGAAGACACGCGTCGGGACGACACGCGTCGCGATGACACGCGTCGCGATCCTTCCAAGAGTTCTAAGGACATCGAGAGGGATAAGATGCGTACCAAGAAAGATACTGCGAGTAAAATGTTGGCGGAGAAAGAGAAGGCGATCAAGCACCTTCTGGACTCGGACAACATCGTTCCTCCGGGTACGGAAGTCGAGGCGATACAGGACATAACGGAAAAGCAGAGATATTCCGAGCATGGAAGGCATTCGAGGGGTCGAAAGAGCAGAGAGCGTCGCAGAACTCCAGAACGTCAGCGTTTCAGTCCAGCAAGACGAAGGAGTAACGATTGGAATAGATCGAGTCTGAGTCGAAGTATGAGCGACGAGAGACGACAAACACGATTAAGTCCCGAGTATCGTAGAAACTGGGGAAGGAGAGGCAGCAGGGAGAGAAGCCTCGACCGACACAGGAGACGGGAAGAACGGTAAAGAAACATTTAACATCTGTTTTCATCACACGACTTTCTTCTTTTTCATAACTTATAGAATTTTCTGCTCGCTGGCTACTTGTGAACTTTATAAATTATTCATAAAACATTTTTATTTTATAGATTGAACATACATTTAATTGTGTGTCGTGAACTTTGAGTTATTCTGTATTATTCGTACAACCATTTTAACAAAAGCCATCCATTTCTAGCGAAGGTTAAAAAACGCTACGATCTAAAGAGTATTTTTGCTTTTCACCCCCACAAAATATTGAATGTCAGAAGTAACACTTTGATAATGATGCTCGAATTTTGCAGCGAACAAAGACTCGTTGCGCGTCGAAGTAGATCGCGCGATCGTCAACGAAGTCGAAGTCCCGACCGTTACAGAAAACGTTGGAGTCGTTCACCATTGGGAAGACGTTCCAGTCCGAGGCGTTATTCCCGTAGCAGAACACCGGAAAGGCGCCCGAGAAAACGTTCGCCTTTCATCAACGAGCTGGCTCGACAATTTGCCACGGAGGATTTAATACCTGGAGGAACGGCTTCCGCATTTTTGGCGCCAATACCACCCCTGATGAGTTTGCAATTTATGCCGGATCAAGGATCATCTGCCCCGCCACCTTCCATGCCACCGTATATGCACCATCCTGGTCCACCCGGACCATCGGCTATTCACATGGAAACCGGTCAGCCGTTCTTAAATTTTGGACCGGAGTCTCATCTTGGTCCTCCGATGAATTTCGATCAAGGACGAGGACCACCGATTCATCCACCGCAACCCGACTATGTCGCAGGTACGATAATGTATAATCAAGGAAATCAACCGATGCAGCCACCGATTCTTGGGCCTCCAATTCTCTCCATGCCAATACACTCGCCCCAGCCAGTTCCAGCACCCATGTCCGAACACCCGTCGTTAAACTTCAGCCAAGGACACTGCGCCGTCAACATTCCTAATCTTCACCACGCGGCTTACAACGGATCGCAACATACAGAACGTTCGAAAACCCCCGAACCACCGATCATCTCAAACTCAAAAGTAATAATCACCGTTCTAAGTCGATAATACAAATAAAAAATGAGCTCCGGTATGAGCGAGGCTATGAATATTAAAACAAAAAAACAACCAAAATAATTCAACGTTACAGCCATTCGAAAAGACGAGTTTATCCAGCCTTTTGGAAGCATCGGTTTCCGCTAAAGGTGCGCAGTAATTTCTAATAATCGATCGTTGTTATTTCTCTCGATCAACACCATCCAGTTTTTTCTATCGAGAAACTAAAAAAAAAACGAAAAAATCAATAACACTTTTGCCAACATGCTGATTATTTAACTTTCCTTCTTTTTGCGTCTTGTAGAGGCCCTGGGTCATCCCATCTTGTATCCAGGTGAGAATTTTTCTTCGTACACAACGATTTTTTTTCTTTTTCTTCACATCAAACGAACATACGAGTGCGAGATTGTGCGTGGGACGGGCGACGTGATTTTTCGAGTGCGCCGACAAAAAGTTTTCGCGTACATGAGAAGAAAGAGAAAAAAAAGAACGTACCAGTATTAAAAAAGAAATGTTGAACTAGTGTGCATCATTGATGTGTGGATATTTTCATATTTACTTTTTTTTTTCCCCTCGACATCACGCAGGATTCAAGCCAGAAATCTTGAGACAGTGCGAGCTAGCGCTTCGCGACTTGCCAACGGAGGATGTACGTTTCAAAACGAAGGGACGTTTCTTCTTTGATCCGAGCAAGGAGGATTTGCATCAAGAGCCTGAGAATTTGGAATCGGAGTCGATCCTGCTGCGCACGGCGCGTAGCAAAATATACTGGGAGGAGATGACAGAGGGACAACAAAGTATTGAAAGTGCGAGAACGACGGTCGACGCGCGTCACAAGACTTGTCAGACAGAACCGATGGAAATGGAATCTAAGGGAATTCAGGCGACGGTATTGCCAAAGACCGTCGATTTCTGCGTTCAGGTTTATCCGAACGATATACAGCAAGCAGTCAAAGAGATGAAACGACCTATAATCGATCGTTTGGATTGGAACACGCGCGAGAGTTATGAGATACAACCGAGGATACCGGATGATGACGATTTGCGCTGGAGTTTGACCAACTCGTCGCAGAAACGGCGAGAGACTCCCTGGAATCGAACCTCGTCGCCACCTCGCATTGTCGATGAACATGTACGCGAGACCAGTCCTCGACCGTTGTCGCACGAACGTAGCTCATCGCGAGGAATTAACGTTGCGTCAACAACGAGAGCACGTGAACATTTCTCGTACAATCGTAGCACTTCGAAGGAACATTACTCCCGGGAACGTTTCAGCCCGGTGTACGGACGATCTACGAATCGTTATTAGAACGATTTTTACGATCACAGTCGCGAGGAAATTCCAATGGCGTATGGAGAATCACCGGGTGAAATGGAGATTATCCAGGATGATCGTTACCTGTGAGATTTCGATTTTGAAACGAGAGGATAAATGAGATTTGGATCCTGCTAACACGCTCCAAACACTCCAAACTCTCGGAGGAAAATCCGCTAACGGATCACGACGAAAACCCGTTTCGTGGGCAAATTTCCACGATAGTACGCGTCATGGAAAACACGTTGATGAACCAACGGTCCCATGCGATTCCAACGAAACATCTATAGTCGTTCGTTATCGCTGAGGAACGAAGAATGAAAATCTGGTCGATTTTCCATGTATACCCTGAAGGTACGAAACTTCAGCGATTCAAGACACGCTCCGTTGGAAAACAATCTACGATCCGCTTCTCGTCTCCCAGAAATTCGATTGAATCCTTCTAAACAATATTCTGCGAAAATATTGTGAAGGAAAATGACAAATCGTTCGATTCTAAATCGAAACCCTCAATATTTGTAATTCGAACTGCCTGCCTGCGGACGAAAACTGAAAATAGAGGATCGTTCAATGGAAAATTTGTACCGGAGCGAAGAAACGTCGGTGACCAATAATGAAAGTGCGGCCAAGAAAGAAACCGGAGGAGTCGAACAACCGTTCCTATCGCTGTTTACATGTTCCAGAAATGCGGCACGGCCGTTGAATGCAAATTTTACGTGTATATACTTGCCATGTAGTTAAAAAGGAAGAATAAACCGATGACTGTATGCATATATGACAAAAATACACGAACGTTTTTCCAAATATTCAAACCTCGTGGATACTGTACTTTTTTTTCAACTCAATCCATTGTCACCACAATTTTTTAAAATATGATCTATATATGTGCCCCAATATCCCATGCGTAATGGCCCACAATATACAAAAATTGTGTTTTGACATTATTGTTTGTTTACATGCAAAATGAGAAAATGACACAATTTTCCTGAATCAACCTGGTCGGATGTACGTCTCTTTTTGATGTTCAGCAAGGAACCAGGAACCTGGAGGATTCGTTGGATTCCAGGCGATGGAAATCTTCAATCACCAACGATCCAAAAATTTCTACAAAAATATTTCCCCATTACGTACAGCAACAGTAAAATCTATATTAAAAAAATGGACAATTTAATAAAGGTTACAAATTATCAGAGTATCGAACGTACTTGAAATAATTCATTTTCTTTTGTTTTCCATATCAAAACAACTTGTAAGAATCCGCACGACTGACGCTACGAGAATTTCTCAATTCAAATATTCCCGGTAAAACAGCGCCAGTGTCGCCGCCACCAGGTCAAAGCCGGTACTAAACATAAGTTGGTTATTCTGATCGTGGCGAAAAAAAAATTCGAATCTCGCATACGATAATGAGAAGTCGCGTCGCAATGAACTCATTCGGCCAAAATCTCGCGAAAACAATTTTCTCGCTTCGATTAATGTCCACCGAACGTAATTGATCTCGGAATACAATAAATTCATCAACCAGGCCTCTCAAATAATAGCCGATAGGTCGGCGTTCGTTGGATTTTCTTGTCGTCAAGCGAGCAGCCTTACAGTTGGTAGCATTGTCGCTGAATCGGGTGTTGGGCACAGCGCCAATATCGTCGTTGCGGACGTCTCGTTAACGAGAAGGCATGGATGTAGCTCCATGTTCACCCGTGAAAGCGATGCGGTGTGCCCGCGGTTAGGGCGTGCAGTTCTCGTGTCTCTCGTTCCGCATCGCGCAATTTTTATTACAACCTCCTTACGGTTTATCGCTCACGAGGCTTTAGTGTTGACGCGTTCGCGATTTCGCGTACAAGTTGTGTATAAAGGTTAACGGAAAGAAAGACGCTGGGCGTCGTGGTTGACGATAAGTGCGCGTGCTGTAGTGTGTGTGCATCCGTGTGTGTGTGTGCGTGTGTGTGTGCGTGCGTGCGTGTGTGTGTGTGTGTATGTGTGTGTTACGACGGGCGAGAGAGCGGAGTCTCGACGACGACGTACGACGTACGACGGGAACGACGTCGACGACGGAGCCGTCGGTGACGAGGAACGTCCGCGGGGGCTTTAGTGCGTCGGTAAGAATCGTAGAAGCGTGTCCGGGCCCGACGCGTTACACACCGTGAGAGGTGAATGCACGACGTGTAGTGGTCGCGTTGTGTCCTCTTGTGTGCGTGTATTCTTCTGTGTTAAAAACGACGAAGGAAACCCGCCAAACACGTCGCGCGATATACCGCGCGAGAAAAGTGCGCGTCCGGGAACATCGGCAGAGGCTTTATCGGCCCGTTTGTCTCTGCGACTCCTAGCGGACGATCTACCTACGTAGATCATCGGTAGTGCTAAAGTTTAACGAGAGAATTCTCGACGGCGGACAAGGTGACGAGGGAGGCCTGCGGCAGAACGAGGAGAAGGAGGATAAGGTGGTGGCAACGAGGTTCGTGACGTACGACTTTAGATTATTTCTTCGTAAAACATTTTTTTTTAACCCTCTCCTCTCTCTCTCTCTCTCTCTCTCTCTACACCTACTTACGTCTCGCATTAAATATCATAAAGACTACACTCTCGCTCCTTCTTTCCCCGACGGCTCTGTGTTTCGTTAGCGTCCACGGAGCAGTAGTGCTGCCTTGCTCGAGCTGTTCCTCGGAAGGGACATACGCGCAAGAAAGAAAGAGAGAGAGAGATGATCGCCGCGACACACCGCGAGACCTTCAGTGGGGGTTTTGTTATTATTTTGCCGTGGTGCTTTTGACCCTTTGCGCGGGCGAGTTCACTGTGCACCGAGGACGCGGGGGTGTTGGGTTCGCGCGTGTCTCTCCCGTCGCTCTGCGTTCCGTGCATTTGCTTGCCCCTTGTGCATGTGTGTATACAAGAGAATTGGTGCGTTAGGGGCGCGAGACACGCGAGATCATCTCCGTCTTTCGCTCTTCTATCGCCGTTCCGCTCACTCTCTCTCTCTCTCTCACTCACTCACTCTCTTCTTCTACCCCTTCTCTACTTCTCCTACTCCTCCTTTACACTCACTCGCTGGCTCGACAACGACTTTGTGTCTCGTCGTGTTGTCGCTTCTCGCGGGCGGTCGTCGAGCGCGCCTCTATGTTCTAGCGCACGGGAGTTAGAGCAACCACCATCACCACCATCGTCGTCGTCGTCGTCGTCGTCGACGTCGTCGACGTCGTCGTCGTTGTCACTACTACCAACCATACACGACCAAGCAACACACAGTGGCGCGCGCGCCGCAGTCGTCGTTCGCGTTTCGACGAGCTGCCGTCGTCGCGACGGGTTAAAACGTCACGGGGCGAAACAAAATCTCGTGCGCGTTTAATTCCCCGTCGTGGGAGAGGGAGAGGGGGGGGGGGAGATAACGAGCGATCCTCGACTAACAAATCCCCTCCTAAGTACAAAATAAAATAATAAAAATATTCGTTTGGTGTGTTTTGTTTTTTTTTCCAGTGTTGTTGTTATTGTTGTTGTTTTTTCTTCTTCTTTTGTTTCTTCCTCTTTTTACGTGGATTATTTAACCGAGACGTGTATAAACAACCGGTGAAAGTGATGAAGTGAGAAAAAAGTGTCAGACTCGTCGTTTCTCTCTCTCTCTAACGAAAGGTACGAGGACTCCCTGACTACCTAACGCTGATTTCATGCTGATTCGCCCGCTCTTCCTGTCTCGAGGGGTGGGCTCGTTCTGCGTGCGTTACGCAGTAGCAGCGCGCGCGCCAGGCATTGAGAGAGAGAGAGAGAGAACGAGGGATAGAGAGGGAGTGAGAATCGAGTGTGCCGCTTACACCACGTGATCAAACGTTGTCAGGTCCGCAAGTAATACGCAGGAGTTCTTTCTCTCTCTCTCTCTCTCTCCCCTTCCCTTTCTCATTTCTACCAATGGCAATAACCCGATTCGAGTGCATTCGTATTACGCGTACTGACCAATCCACTTGACGACCAAAACAAATCACGGATATAATTTTAAAGCCTTTAAAAATGAAACAATAAAAAAAAGAAGAAGAAGAAAAAAAAAGAAAAAATGTTTTTAGTAGAGAAGGAAGAAGACCATGCGAGATGCGTCGTGAACGAGACGGAGAGATCGAATAATCTCCCCTCTCTCTTCCTCCGTCGTCAACGATGCGAATGCGCATGTGTGTGTGTGTGTGTGTGTGTGTGTTATTACCCAGCGATCAGCACATTGTTAGACAGCTTGCTCACGCGATCCACAAAC
>OZ023258.1:6554579-6624810 GCA_964007305.1 Netelia melanura
AAAACTGTTTTTCTCCCGGCATCGCTTGCATACAGCGGAGAGAAGATTGTATAATTGTCAGGAATTAATTATTTTATTGTATAATGGACACAATATAATATATATTAATATATTTATATATGTATTTATATATTCATTAATATATTTATATATTCATATATATCTATATATTTATATGTTGATATATTCATATATTCATTTATTTATATATTCATATATTCATATAGTTATATATATCTATATATTTATATATTTATATATATATCTATATCTATATATTTATATGTTGATATATTCATATATTCATATATTTATATATCCATATATTTATATATATCTATATATTTATGTATTTTATATTCATATATTTATATTTATATATTTATATATATTTATGTATTATTTATCGTTATATAGGCGTGTGCGTGTGTCTATATTTAATTCCTGTAGAATTTTCCGCGGTCCCATCGACTATCGAATTCCCTCGTCGAAATATCGATCGTACCTCGAGGCTCTCTTGTCTTTCCCTCTCTCTCTCTCTCTCTCTCTCTCTCTCTCCCTCGGTCCTCGCATGCCATACACACATACATATATAGATACATACATACACGGATAGACGTCGGACGCATTCGTCGTCCTCTCTCGTTCCGCGGCGTGTGCCACTGCAGGCTGATGGCCCACGTGAAGACCAACAGAGCTCTTGATCCTATGCTATGTATACATATATAGATATATAGATAGACGGTGAGAGTACAGTGCCATGGCTTGTGTATACGCATATAACCCGTGACTCTCTCGTCTCGCTTTCCGACACTGACCTCGCCAATTTTCGAATTACGCCGCGGCACTCTGCCGAGGGGTGACTTTCGTTACAGCATCCCCCTCCCCCCTTTCTCTCGCTCTTCTACTATCGGCATCTCTCTCTCTCTCTCTCGCTCTCTCTCTTTCTCTCGGTTGTTGCATCGCGTCGATCCTTTTCGCAAACGAAAAATTATTTTGATCCCAGAATTTGACAATTCTTTTTATCAATAATTTTGATAAATGTGTTTACGTTAAAAAGGGAGAAAATTATTTTTATCCCAGAATTATGAAATTTTTTTTTATCAATAATCTTGATAAACGCGTGTAAATTAAATCGGGAAAGAAAAATTATGCATTTATCCTAAAATTTGTTAATTTTCATCAAAGTTATGAAAAATATTGTAAATATTATTTATTTTAATCCAAAAGACAAAAAAAAACAGAATTATTTTCAAAATCATTCAATTATTTCCTTATCCAAATTCCTTCTATTTCAATCCAGCAACAAAATCAATTGTCCTCTTGCATAAAATTTGTTAAACAAAAACAAAATGACGAAAACGAAAAAAAAAAAAAGATTATTTATAAATCGCGTAACGATTGCAACTTTTTTTGCTTCGTGCCTCGAGAATATCAGCTCGAACGTAATTTCAAGAGGCGTGTGTATCGTCGATGTTCGATCGCCGTGTAAAATCTCCCCCTCATAACGTGTCACATACATATACGTGTGTTTACGTTCCGTATGTAATATACGTATCCGCACGACGCTCTTTCTCTCCCTCCCACCCTTTCTTTTCCCCCCACTCCTCTCTCTCTCTCTCTCTATCTCGCTCGCTCGTTGACTCTTCGTAGCATAGCGAAGCACAGGCAGGCCTGCCATAAGTCGAGTCGTCGAGCTCGGCAACCCCTACGCTCCCTCGCCAGACATCAGCTGAGTACTTGGTCCCTCTCCTTCTCACACGTACACTCTCGCCCTCTCTCTCTCGCTCACTCCGTCGAACTTAGCTAGTTTTCTACATTGCCTCGTTTATACACACGACTGTAGAAAAAAAGAAATATATATATATATTTCTAATAATAATAATAATAATATATAATTTATATATATTACAATTAATATAATATTAATATAATACAATATTATATAATATAAATATAATATAATATATTATACAATATAATATATAATATAATATTAATATAATATAATATTAATATAATATAATATTAACATAATATAATATTAATATAATACAATATAATATAATATTAATATAATATAATATTAATATAATATAATATAATATTAATATTAATATAATACAATATAATATAATAATAACGATGATATATAATATATATAATTTATACATATATATCATTATTATTATATTATATTGTGTTATATATTATATTATATTATATAATAATACAATATGAGATATAATATAATATAATATATATATATATTATATCTCATATCTCATATTATATTATTATATAATAATATATATATTGTTTCTCTAATCTCATATATATATATATAGGGGAAAGGCTAAAAGAAAAACACGTAGATATATTTAAACTGTAGCGACTCCTTCGAATCTCTTTCTCTCTCTCTCTCTCTCTCTCTCTCCGTTTCTCGTGCACTTTTGATCGAACGTAGACGGGACATTACTCATTTTCATTTTTACCATTCTTCTTATTTACGTATTTATTTATTCATCAATCGCGTTTTCTCGTGCGGTGCAACAGTTTCACGTCGATTGATCGATCTCCATCGGTTTTAAAGACAGTAAAACCGCGTCGGGTAGTCGTGCGCCCGCGCACGAATCGGGGCCGTTGACCTTTTCTGGACCGGAATAAACTTTGAAATTAACGGCCGTTACCGACGCGCGCGCGCGAGAGAGAGAAAATAAAAAAAAGAGAGAGAAAAAAAAAACAAAACGATCGAAATATTTACAGGTACGTTGTAACGAAAAAAAAAAAAAAAACTTTTTTTTTTTGTTCTCGCATCAATTTTTTCATACGTACGAAATTTATAATGTATAGAAGCCGGAGAGATACGTTACGGGAGCAAAGTTCGACCGTAAAAAAAACTTTTTTTTCAACGGGGCGATGTAACAATTTTTTTTTTTTTTTTTTTTTTTTAATTTTTTTAATACTCAGGGTGATTCGTCGTTAGTCGCTCTGTTTACACCTGATATTTTTTTTCTATTTTTCTTATTTATTACCAAGCGACACAATTAATTTTTTCTTAATTACAACGAAATTTTTTATTTGGAGAAAAAAAATTGTTATCCGATCGTTCTTAGACTTTGTCTTTTTTTTTGTTTTATAACGATAAGAAAAACAATTGTTTCGTATAAGAAATAGAGAAAATTCTGGAATCGTTTCGATCGTTATCGATTGATTGTTACAATTAATTTCTAACGATAATAAATAAAACTTTGTTTGAAAAGTAAATTTCTATTTCTCGTTTTGATCGTTTCCGCGTTGCAATTTTTTATTTGCTTTCGACATCGATGACGGAGAGATTCCATTTTAAAAACAAAAGTAGTTGTTGGATCGTGCCGATCGAGGAAAAAGAGCGCGTGTCGCGTTTATATAAAGAAAATAGACGGTGGAGTTCTATATTCTCGAAATAAAAAAGAAAGAAGAAAGATAGAAAGCAAGAGAGAGAGAGAGAGTGAGAGAGAGAGAGAGAGAGAGAGGAAAAAAAGAGGGGAAGGCTTGTAAAAATCGATGCACGCGCCGGTCGTCGTCCTCGCGTCTTCCTTGGGATCGTCGTGTTCTCTCTTTCTCTCTGTCTGTCTGTCTGTCTGTATGTCTGTCCGTCTGTCTTTCTCGCGGGAAGATGTGCCAGGTGGTGAGAGATGCGAGAGAGCACACACACTATCAGGACTTTCCTTTACTCACCTCCCCTTCTTCTCCCTCTCTCTCTTTCTCTTCTTCTCCTTCTCTCTGTCCATTCGTCAGGCACAGCAACGACCCCTTCTACACACTTCTCTCTTATTCTCGCAGCTTCTTCTCGTCCTTTCTTAATTTTCCTCCTGTTTTGCACTCTCAACGTTCCGTTTTTCCTACTCTCTCTCTCCCTATTACTCTCTTTCTCTCTTCTTCTCTCTTCTCATCTCCTTCTCTCTCCTCCTATCTTTCTCTTCCTCTCTTCTCTCTCTTTTGATCTCTCTCTCTCTCCCTCCCTCCCTCTTTCTCTCTTTGTCTCTTCTCTCTCCTCCTCTCCTTCTCTCTCCTCTTATCTTTTTCTTTCTCTCTTCTCTCCCTCTTTCTCTCCCATTCTCGCAGCTTCTTTGAATTCATCTTCCTTACACCATCCCATACCATTCCTCGTCCTTCTCTCCTCCTTTCTCCATTTCCCTCCTGTTTTGTGCTCTCACCATTCGGTTTTTCCTACCCTCTCTCTCTCTCTCTCTCTCCCTGTCTCCCTCCGACTGTAGCACACAGCGATGCTGGCAAAAGCGACGGCAAGAGAGGAGGCGCTCAGACCTGCAGCAGCAGCGGCAGCAGCTACAGCTACACCGGAGCAGAGCAGCAGCAGAGCTAGTCGGTCGGCGGTGGTGGTTGCTCCACCCCCGTAGCGCGACACGATCAATACGCGATTCTCTCTCTTTCCCTCATCCGTTCCTCTTCTCTCTCTCTCTCTCTCTCTCTCTCTCTCTCTCTCTCTCTCTCTCTCCCTCTCTCTCTCTCTCTCTACACTACCGCTCCCTTTCCTCTCGCTCTTTCATTCTCGTCCTCTCCTGCTTCTCCTCATTTTCGCCTCGTTCCTCTCTCGTCGTCCTTCCACTTCTCTCCCTCGTTCAACACGACGCATCTCGTTATCCCTCTCTCTCTCTCTCTCTGTTTGTGTATCTTTCTCTTTTGAATCCCTCTGTCTTTCATCCCTTGATCTTTGGATCCTCTCGCTCTCAGGATCATCAAAAGCAAGCTCGTAAAAATCAACCCCCTTCCTCACTCGATCGAACTACGGAGAGACGTACGAGTGGATAAAAAAAAATGAAAAATGGAGGATGAAGGAAAGGAAATCATCCCCTCTCGAGGATGAAGATGTAAAATCTCTAGAACTACCCCTTCGTGAGTAACGACCCTCGAAAACATCCCCGTACGAAAAAGAAAAAAATTATTCGAGACACGAGAAGGACCGGGACAAAATTCATCCCTCCTCTAACTACCCCTTGAGAACAAAATTAACCCTCCAATTATTCTACATTAAAATCTTCCCCCTTCCTTGAAGAACTACCCTTCTACAATCCCATCTCTATAATAAAATCATCCCAAGATTCATCCCTTCCATCATTTTCCCAAAAATTCATCCCTTCGTATAAAATTATACAAACTTGTAAAATCATCCCTCCTTTACCTCCCTTTGAAAAATCATTCCAATCCTCGCCCAACTAAGACGAAGAGAGACAAAAAAAAAGTCTTCAAAGCCATCAGACAGTTCTCACCCTCCAACCCCCTTCATCCCTTATCGGGCGTACTATGACGATTATCCAAAAAGGGGAAAGAAAGAAGAAAAAGTGAAGCACCGCGTACCTTACGCGAGTGCACGAGACAGAGAGAGAGAGAGAGAGAGAGAGCAAGGGGGATATATAAACAGAGAGTTAAGTAGCAGCAACAGCGGAAGCGCCGACAGCCAGCATCCCCCGACCAGCAACAGTATAAAAGCAGAGCGGGCGAAGCTTCACGCCGACTGAGAGCGAGTGAGCGCGCACGCGGTATATCGGGGCAAAAGGGGAAAGACCGAGAGAGAGAGAGAGAGAGAGAGAGTGAACTACACGCGGCTCTCCTGTGCGAAGAGCACCGTTTGCTCGCTCGCTCGGTTGTTCGTTCCGAAGCGGCCTTTCTGTTGCTATGCTGGCGCCCCCTCCTCTGGTTCGTCTCGCTCGGCGTCCTTCCCCCCTCCACAATGTCGCTCCTTCTCTTTCTCCGGCCCCCCTCCTCCCCTCTCCTTTCGCTACTAGCTTTGCGTTGCTCTCGCTCTGTACTACGCCTGCCTGTTCCCTCCTCCTCCACTTCTCTACTATTCGTCTCACTCGCTCGAGCCTCCTCCCCCCACTCCTCACCTCTCACGTTTTCGCTCACTCCCTACTTCACCTCCACTTCGTCTCGTTGCGCCGGAACTCCTCCGCGTGCCTTCGGCCGTTGTCCTGCAGGATAGCGCGCGCAACGCGTCCTGGCGGCTTCTACTCCCCCCAACTCCCTCTTTCTCTCTCTCTCTCTCTCTCTCTCCTTTCTCTCCTTTCTATACACACTCTCTGGGCGGCGGCTGCTGCTCCCGATTCTTTTTCTCACCGCAGAGACTCTCTTACAGACAAGAGCTCTCTCTCTCTCTCTTGCTCACCCTTTCTTTTACTCTCTTTTACCTATCCTTCCCTTATTCTTCATCCCCCCTCTCACTCGCCCTTGCTATTTTCCAATTCTTCTTTCTTCTTCTTTCTTTCTCTTGTTCGTTGGGGCGCCAGACGAGCCTTTGCTTCGTCCAATCCCTTTGTGTTGTTTACCTTTGCTTCACCTGGACAGTCGATCGGACGATTTGTAATCCCCCCTCCTCCTCCTCCTCCTCCTCCTCTTGGAGCACGAAACCTCGCGACCCTTTGGCATCGAGGATTTTTATTTTCGATTTTTTTTTGTTTCAAGGGTGGATGAAGGGTTGAGATCATCGGGAGGCAGGTTGTAGTTTGAATCGATCTTATCGATATCGTTGGATAATTTCTTGTCGTGAATCCGGGGGTTGGGAAGGGAGGGGGAGGAGGCGTTTAATTTTAATCACGCGTTGATCAAGATCGTCGAATTAATTAATCAACGATTGATCGATCGATCGTTGCGAAATAAAGTCGGTTTATTTAATCGAACGATAATTCTCGTATAAATTTTCAATTTTAATTCCCACACGTGTATAAAATTGAAACGATTATGATAGAAAAAAAAAAGGAAAAACAAAATTGTTCGATTAATTATTTCTATCGTTATTGATATAAGAATTGTAAATATGTGAACGTTTATTATTTTTTTTGGCTCTTTTTCTTTTCTCTCGTAACGTTATCGATTATTTAATCGTTATCCGTCGTTAATGATTATCCGATCCATTAATTTCGCTTAATCATTCGCGGTTATTTAGCATCGATCGTCCGATAAAAGGTAGTCTCGACGAGTTGAATTTCTCTCCATCAGCTGTTCGACCTTTTCTACACCCCTTATTCTACACCCCCCGCCTTTCTCACCATCCCCTTATGTCTGGTTACTCGTCCCAGCCTGTGTTAGCTCCCTCTTTCTATGATTCATTGTCAGAATTTTCTCAAAATCTCACACCACCTATCTCCCATTCACCATCTATGTATATATGTATATAATATAATATAATATGTAAATAATATATAATAATTAATATAATATATAATATATTAATATATATTATAATACCTAATATTGTATAATATAATATAATATTCTATATTATATATAATAATAATATTATAATTACAATATAATATATATTATATTATACAGTAATATTATAATATATATTAATATATCATATATTATATTAATCATGATATATTATAATATATATATATTAATATATTATATCAATTATAATTTATTATGATATATCAATATATTAATATACGATATTTTAATAAATTATATATTAATATATTACATATTATATATAAATGTATATGTGAATTTGAGTGAATTTGGTGTTGGAGGGAACGTTGTTGCACTTCCCATCGTAGAAACGCCACCTCCAAAGTCATCGATGTGTGTATGTATCGCAATAGATATATATGTATATATGTATATATGTAGTGTTGGGTAAAACGCTGTATAGCTAGCATAGCAACAACCGTTGTCCGCTTCGGTCCCATCGACTCAGCCCTCTCGCGCGGAGAAAGCCCGGCGGGGGCGGTAGAAGAGGCGCGGGTTCGGCGAGTGGCGCGAGGGAAGAGGAGGAGGGGGGGGGGGCGAGCGAACGCGGGACGGCGGCGCAGAAGGGGGGGGAGAGGGCGAAGCGGGTGCGCGCGCGCGCACGTCAGGACCGAAGAAGACGAGGGAAGGTAAGAAGAAAAAGAAGAGAGAGAGAGAGAGCCAAGACGGTGGTTGAAGGAGGAGAAAGAGAAAAGTGTGAGAGTAAGAGAGAGAGAGAGAGTTAAAGAATGAAAGAAATAACGAGAGAAGGTTTGAGAAAAGGGAGCGGAAGACGCGCGGGTTTGTGTAAGAGAATGAGAAAGACGATCACGACGGGGCAAGCTTCCCTCGATGTTCGCGCGAGACGACGACCAAAAGAGAGACGAGCTTGATAGGAGCGAGAGAAAGAGAGAGAGAGAGAGTGTTGTTTTTTCCTTTCCTTTTTCTTCCTCCTCCGTTCTTCGATGGTAAATGACCATTTTATCTCGCGAAACCCAATCACAGTGTAAAATCGTTTTACTCGCTTCTGACCCTTTTGTTTGGGTAGTTGGGTTTTTTTTTCCTCCGACAATTTTTATTTTTTTTTTTAATTTAAAAAAAATTTTTTTTTTATTAATGATAATAATGGATAATAGAAAGCTCGTGCGACTCGTCGAGGAGCTGGTCCCGGGTTATGTACGCTCGTATCGCATTACCCGGATCAATCTCCTCGTTCGATCAATCGCTTCCTCGACCATTGTACGACGAAATTAAATTAACCGTTTAAAAATTAACGGGGGCGGGGGGGGGGGGGGGGGGAGGAGGGATGAAAGAAAAAAAAATGAGAAAATAATGGACAGAGATTCGATGGAGGAATGAGAAGAGGGCCTTTACCAATCCGAGCGTATATACTTTGAGCACGCTCAAAGGTAAAGTGCCCGAAGCCATTTTTACCATTTTTTTTTTTTTTTTCATGTTTTTTATTTTTCATCTTCTCTTCCTTTTATTTCTTTCCGGATCGCACTTTTCTTACGACTTTAATGAAATATCTACTCGTTTGTCAATTTTCTGTTTACTCTTTTTTTTTGCCTCTCTCTTTCTCTCTTTTTCTTTTTCACTGTTTTAAGCAATAATAATCGCGATTAATTATCGTTCGATAAAATTCGTCGATGAATGAATATATTGTTTTCTTTCTTTCTTAAATATTAATAATAATAATAAATAAAGAAAATTATTTGTGTATAATCGAGATAATTACAATAAATCATAGAAATACTGTCAATAATAATAATAATAATAATAAATAACAATATTTATATATAATCGAGATAAAAAAAATAAAACAAATAGAGACAAATATTTGTGTATAATCGAGATAGTTACAATAAATCATAGAAATACTGCCAATAATAATAATAATAAATAAAAATATTTATATATAATCGAGATAAAAAAATTAATAAATAAAGAAAAATATTTGTATATAATCGAGATAATTACAATAAATCATAGAAATACTGCCAATAATAATAATAATGATAATAATAAATAACAATATTTATATATAGTCGAGATAAAAAAAAATAAAATAAATAAATATAAATATTTACATGTAATCGAGATAATTATTATAAATTATAGAAATAATACCAATAATAATAATTATTATTACTATTGTTATTATTATTATTGTATATGGGTTTAGCGATTATAATATTTGTACGATTGGTAGCGTGGGGCAGCTACATACGCATGTCGATCGCTTTCCTGCCGCGACGGCATCGCGATCATTCACTTACCGACGGAGCGCGCGCGCGCATGCGTTTTCATCGGGCGGTGTCGAACGGGGGGTTCCCCGCTGTCCCTCGGCACAGTGCGAATTGCACGTTGTCCCTCTCTCTGTCTCCGTCTCTCTTCCGGTTCTCGACTACTCCTCGCTTCCGCCTTTTCTCTCTTTCTCTCTCTCTCTCCCTCTCGTTTTATATATGTCTTGTTAACCACGAAAAACATGCGAGGCCTCTAAACGACGGGGCGTCTTACGTGACACCGGCGTACCACTTCCGGTTTGTGCTTTATCGAAACGAAACACAAACTTTTAATATACTTAACATTTTTTGCCTTCTTTTTTTTCACATTGCTACCAACGAGAATAATAAAGCATGTTTAACTGAAGAACAAATTCAATTGTTAATAATAATTAATAAATAAAAATCATACAAATAATAATAATAAATAAATAAATAAAAATGCTTATACCTAATCGAGACAATTATAACAAATCATACAAATAATAATAATAAATAAATAAATAAAAATGTTTATATATAATCGAGACAATTATAAATCATAAAAAATAATAATATTAAGAAGAAGAATTATAATAAGAATTATTATTATTATTATTATTTCTATAATAATTCTTATTGTTATTATTATTATTATATTTAATAATAATAATAAGATAATATAATAATAATAATAACAAATAAATAATGACAATAACAGCAATAATATATGATTAATAGTAATAATAATAATGAACAATATAAACAATAGCAACAACAATTATAACTAACAATATTAAGAATAATTAAAAAAATTGTAATAAATGTTAATAATAACAATAACAATGACAATCCCGGGCCAACAATAGTCGAAACGACGTAAACACGTCTCGTTCTCGAGACGAAAGATAGAGAGCGACGTCGAGACGCGAAATTTCTGATTGCTCAGGATCGTCTCGAGGTATAGGGTAGTGTGTAGGGGTAACGTCCTATAGTCGCATCCGTCATCCAAAATGCGAGCCCTCTCTCCACCGTTGGCTTTACCAAGCTAGCGCGTGACTATTATTATAAAGGACGAGAGGTTGCGAGAAGGACTTGTGGAGGAGGAAGGGGCGGGTGGGGGGAGGGGGTAACGTCACTCGTCGCTATGCTCGTATCCTTCAAACTCCTTCGTAAGTGTACACGTTGTTGTTTATATATATGTATATATATACAAATGTGCAGAGAACTCCTCTAGTGGAAATATTTCTCGTTGACGTTGCAGGCCTATCCTCCTCTCTCTCTCTCTCTCTCTCTCCTCTTCATCCGTCCTCACGACGCGCGTTTCCTGATTAATTGAAAACAGAGGAATCAAAAATGTCCTTGGTCGGGCGCATGCGCAAACGTGTAAAACGCAAGGAAAGAAAATAAAAATAAAAGAAAAATTATTTTATCGATCGAAAAATTTTATCAGTAATTATAAATCGGTTGATTAAATGATTATTCGTGAATTAGAACGATTTGGATAGACATTTTCTCACGATAGACTCGTCCAAGGACGAATTATTATTTTTTCCACAAATATAAAAAATTCGACGAATTTTTGGGATCGAAGTTTTAAGAAAGAGATAGAAACAAATATTTTATCGATCGAAAAATTAAATTGGCATTATAAATCGGTCGATTAAATTATTATTCGTAAATTAAAACAATTTGGATGGAAATTTCTCACGATAGCCTCGTTCAAGGCCGAATAATTTTTTTTGCCCACAAAAATAAGAAATAAAAATTGCGAATTTGGTATAAAAGTGTTAAAAAAAAACTGTTTATTTTTTTTTTTATCGTTATAATCGTTTGCACCCCTTCCTGTCGAATGGGAGAAGAGGTAACGGAGGGTCAAAACTAAAAACGAAACGAACTCGTAGAAGAAAAAAAAAAAAAAAAACAATAAAAAAAATATATATAGAGCGCGCGCGACAGAGAGAGAGAGAGAGAGAGACGAAAGAACGAAAAGTTTCGACGATGTTTCCGCATAAAATGTTATTCGTGTCGTAGGGATTAAACGGCGTGGCAGTTGTGCGATACGTAAAATCTTGTATTTTTTGGCGCATCGCTTAACCCTTCCCCCAGTTTTACTGTACAAGCCACACACACACACACACACACACACACACACACACACACACACACACACACACACACACACACACACACACACACACACACACACATACACATATCGACCTCCCATATACATACGCTTAACATCCTTTTTTTTTCTTCTTTTTTTTTTTTATTCATTCAACTCCACCGTTCGTGTTTCCCTCGTGCAGCACAGTTTGGATCGCACGATGGTAGAAAAAAAAAGAGAAAGAAAAAAAAAACTCAACTCGAGTCTCGAACGATCGTGACGCGATGGTGCGATAACGTGCCTAGATCGTGCGCGACCGTCGACTCGGACACACACACACACCGTACAAGAGACCTGCGAAATGTACACAAACCTACATACATATATGTATATATCGATATATATATCTATCTATCTATCGATCTATTTATCTATTTATCTATATATCTATCCATCTATTTATCTATATATCTATCTATCTATTTATCTATATAAATATAAGCCTATATATCTATATCTATCTATCTATTTATCTATATAACTATAAGCCTATATATCTATATCTATATAACTATAAGCCTATATATCTATATCTATCTGTATCTATCTATCTATCTAACTATCTATCTATCTAACTATCTATTTATTTATCTATATATCTATTTATCTATATATCCGTATATCTGAACATCTATCTATCTATCTGTCTATTTATCGATTTATCTATTTATCTATCTATCTATTTATTTATCTATATATCTATTTATCTATATATCTATTTTTCTATTTATCTATATATCTATTTTTCTATTTATCTATCTATCTATTTATTTATCGATATATCTATTTATTTATCTATCTATTTATGCATTTGTTTATCTCTCTATATATATAGATAGATAGATAGATAGATAGATAGATAAATAGATGGATAGGTATGTTTATGTTCGTGTTGGTAATCGGTGTTGAAAAAAAATTCTGCATCGTCCACCATGCGCCCCCGTCCATTTGCCTCGGCGTTCACGGGCTCTAACCACCGTTCATCCCCTTCCCTGACCAACGGCTCTACCGCTCGGTAGGTTAGCGCGTGGACACCCGACAGGGTTGATTCGGTAATGGCACCCATTGCTTGGAGACTTCGCAACCTAGCTCGCCCGGTGCGAAACTACGTATGGAACTCTGCTTGGACGAGCAGGATTTTATTTCTATGTGTGTGTGTGTGTGTGTATATATATATGTGTTTACGTGTCTCTCTGTGTAGATCAAGAAACATGAATGAAGCGGGGAATGCGTGCTGGCTATCGCAAAACATGGCCTGTGTCAGAGTCGAAGAGCTGCTTTCGTGACCTCAAGCCCCGAGGGTGCTCAACCCTTATGTGATTAACGAATAAAAATAATCAATTGCCCCACACTAATATACAATTACAATTTACAAATTATCCATTAATTAACAAAATAAATAAAATAACAAATTCCAGACTAATTGTCAATTCCATTCCTCGAGTCTTCCATCATTAATGACGAACTGACCCACATACCCTCTCCAACCCCCAACCCCCAAACACACCCATACTGACTCGCAATTTATTTCAATATACACTAACCCATACAGTTCACATACAGCTACATTATAATTATAATTAAAGTGGACGTATATATGTATATATATATATATAGATCTATGTGAGTTTGAGTCGCGTAGCGAGGAGACATGTAAATGAGGCAGATAGAGGAATAAGGTGGAGGAGGAGGGGAGTAGGAGGCTCGGTTCTAAGGCTGGTTCTCAGTCTTTCGTGTGGTCCGTGAGGGGGTGGGGGGGAGGAGGAGGGGTTGAAGTAGTGTGGCGTAGAGTCGAGGTCGACGCCACGTTAAAACCCTCTGTCTCGTATGCTTTCCCGTGTGTTTTCTCTCTCTCTCTCCCCCCCCCCCCCTCCCCCTCTCTTTCTCCTCCCTCTCTCTCTCTCTCTGCCCCTCACCCCTCTCTCTTTCTCTCTCTCTGTCTCTTTACCTCGCTCCCGTGTCTGAAAGCCCCTGGGCTCCGCAAGCGTATTAATGAATGATATTTTTTTTCATTCAACCGCGCCCTGACCCACATTTCCCGACCGGGAGACTCTCCTTCTCACTCGCACTTGCACTCTCTCGCTCTCTCTTTCTCTCTCTCTCTCTCGCGTGAGAGAAGAGGAGCTTGAACTCTTTCACGGTATATATAACACTCTTCGCGCTCTCGTTCCACACCGAAAGCATACGAGTGAGAGAAAGAGAGAGAGAGAGAGAGAGAGAACTGCGCACACTTTCCGATATACGCGCCCCGACTCGTAAAAAAAAAAAAAAAAAAAAAAAAAAAACAAGAAAAATAAAAAACAAGAAAAAAAAAGACAAAAACGAGACCGCGATAAAACGCTCGAAGAGAGAAAGCATTGAAAGTGCGAAGGTACGCGAGACGACTTTAAACAAACGAAAAAAAAAACGAAAAAAACAAGCAACAGCTTTCGCCCAAGAATAAATATATCGATCCTGACGATAAACAAAAACGTTCCTAAATTACAACCCTCCTCCCCCTCCTCTCCCCCCTCCACATTTATCACAATTTTTCTGTAATTAAATTTCTCTTTTCCCATCGATCCGCCATTTCGATTGTCATTTCATTCCTCCTCGTTTTCTTTTTTCCTCTCTACGCGTGCCACCGTGTCTCATCGTATCCTTCTCTTTTCCGTGACTCCTTCGTCCTCTTCGACCTTTCCGCTAGAATTCTACCGCGCCAGTGCTCATTAGCATAATTTCACCATTTAAAACGAAATAAGGCTTTCCCCTTCCTGAGGACGAGAAAAAAAAAAGATCGTATTGAACGAGGGAAGGGTTGTGAGTGTAAGGGGGAGGGGGTGGGGGCCCCTTGGATGCGAAAAATCAAGAGGAAAAAGAAAATAGCTCTTTCTCTCGTCTATATACATATTTATGTTATTCAGGAACGACGTTATACTTTCCTGCTCACGGACAGGCCAAGAATTGCCCTCTCCTCTTTCTCCGTGCCCCCCTCCCTTATCGCTTCTTCCTCGTTCCGACCATGCCCCCCCCCCCCCCCCCCATACAGGGGGGTTGTGCGTTTCGGTATTCGTCCATAGAGTTTCACGTAGTACGGATGTATAAAGAGGATGCGAGAGTGTGGGATACGATAGAGTTAGGGAGGGGGCTTAAGGGGGAGGGGGAGGAAACTCGTTCGGGCCACCAAACAGGGTCGTTAAAATAACGATAATGCGTTAGCGAGTGCCAAGCCGGCTCGAGGACGACAACGCATACGTCAAATTAACGACTGCGTGTGTCGGACCAACTCTTGCGTTTTTGGTAGCTCTCGTTTCGTCTTTTTCTCTAGGGGGGGGAGAAAAAAAAAAGAAAAAAATAAATAAATGAAAATAAAAACAGGGAGAGAGAGAGAAAACACTTTTCTCTCTATCTCTCTGTCGCTCGTTCGAGGATTTTCTTCGATATTTTGGACGAATTCGGGCGTATCTATGTATGTGTGTGTGTGTGTGTGTGTGTGTGTGTGTGTGCAAAATTCGATGCCAAAGTGAGGGAGTCGAGCAGCAGAGTAGCGTATAGCGAGGTCGTTACCCCATCTCCCCGGCCCCGTCGACCAGAAGAAAATTTCTTCGTCGTTTTCGTCCACGGACATCGGCTCAAAATGTAAAAGAGAACGGAACAGAGAAAATTCACTAATATATATATATTTATATATGTGCGTATGTGTGAGAACGCCCCCTATACAGTGAGGGGAGAAGCTAGTTCGATGTATTACCGCGATTTAACGTACCGAAAGTCTCTACGGTTTTCATGGACCTCGATGCACTTATATATACTATATATACTATATTATATATTAATTATTATAATATCGTATAATTATTATATAACAATATATAATATATTATAATCAATTTAATATATATAAAAATTATGATATTATTATATTGTAATAAATTATATTATATTATATTATATTAATATATATTATTTATTATTATATTAATATATATTATTTATTATTATATTAATATATAATTACATAATATTATAATAATATATATATATATATAATATTATAATATAATTATTATCATATATATTATATATTATTATGTAATAATATATAATATATCTATATATTAATATATATAACAATATATAATATATCTATATATTAATATATATAATAATATATAATATATAATATATATGATAATAATTATATTATTATATTATATTCCATAACATAATTAATATAATATATATAATAATTACTATATTATTATATTATAATTAGTAATTATTATATTATATAATATATAATATATTATGATTAATATAATGTATATAATAATTAAATATATATTTAAGTTTCATGATTTTTTTATAAAATAATTCTTTATTTTTTTTTTTTTTTCTTCGTATTTGAATAATTTTTGTACACGACGATAATGTGGACACGGTGTATTAATGGTTTTTTTTTTGTTCTCTTTTAAATTGCAGTGAGCGGAAGAACGGGAACCGGTGGTGCGCCGCTCTATGGACGTCTCGTTGCCGAAGAACCTCTGCCGGCTACCGTATGTGGTAGCGGCGGGGCAAGCGGGGGTGGGGGAAGCGTCGGCGTCGGCACCGGTAGCGTGCCGCAAGAGACGCCCGGCGATGTTCACGCGATGCAAGCGAGGATACCCCATAGGTTTCGAGATCCGGCGACAGCACCGTTACGAAAGCTCAGCGTCGACCTCATCAAGACGTACAAACACATCAATGAGGTACGTTCCATATCTTCCTATAATTAAAAAAAAAAAAAAAAAAATTCTTTTTTTAAATTTTATTTTTATAAAATTGATGAAGATAATTTACCGTTTCTCTACCAATATCGAAACGATAAAAGTCATTTGAATAATTTCCAATTGGAAAATACGCGTTGATTGGAAAAACAAACGATAAATGGAAAATATTAATTAAAAAAAAATAAAAAACAAAAAAAATGCAATTCGGCAAAAATCGAGATTTTTCTTTTAGTCGTCGTTCAGCCGGGAACGAGGTTAGTATTTCCTCGGGAAACGGCCAAACGGGCCAACGCGCGCTATGGATCGCTCCCACACACGGTTTTTTTTTTCGTCTTGTTTTTTTTTTTTTTCGTTATTCGACTCGAGCCTTTTTTTTTGCACGAAAATCGTGACGATCGCTCGCGGGGGTGGATTTATATTTCTATAGCCAAAAAAAGCCACGCGGTCAGAAACTACGCGTGGGGGCTCAATCGCTCTTATAATCCCCCCCCCCCTTCTCGAGCATATCCGCTTTGCCACTTTAGAGAAACAAAAAAAACATTGACGATTTATATTTTTTCTAAGTCGATCTTTCGATCAGAACTAAGATACTTATCGAATAATACGAATCGAACTCTCAAAAAATTTTGAAAATAAAAACGATCCCTCGAAGCAGTTTGTTTTCTTTTGTTTAAAAAAAAAATCATTTTTTCTTTTCGTTTCTTCATTGCGAAAACAAAATTTGCTGTCGATTTTATTTTTTCATCCAAACAAAAAAAATAATCTTAATTAACAAATCCGATAAGAATAAATATAATAATTAATTATCAAAAATTTAATTAACGAAAGAAAAACAACAATTCTTCAATTACAAAATTTTGTGTCTTTTCTGTTAACGTTCCTGATCCTCCAACGACCTTCAATATACTCAAGAGCAATGTGGAAAAGAACAAAAAAAAACAAAAATCAGAATTCACACTCGGCGAAAATCGAAAAAATTCGCGATCGAATTTATCGTCTCGAAAGAGAGTGAGAGAGGGAGGGGGGGGGGGGGGGGGGGGCAAGAGAGAAAGAGAGAGAGATATCGACGTATCCACGAGATGCCACGAGCGCGCCTCGTAGACGCCGAAGTAGAGAAGGAAATAGTAAAATTGGCGAGTGCGCCGGTGACGATTTGCGTCGACGAGGGATAGCGGCGGAGTAGTGCAGGGGGGGGGGGGGGGTCACGAAGAGAAAGAGGAGGAGACAGAGGAAAAGTAATGGCGAAAGAGGGCGAGAGAGGCGCCTCCTGGCGCCGCGACGCTTCGTCGAGTCAAACCTAGATAAGGCTCCCCCCTTTCTATACTCATACACAGCTATTCTTATTCTCACCACTATATACACATATACACACTCAAAAATATACGAGAGTCTGACCACGCGGTCACGCCGTCGCACGTGTACTAAATTATCCGAGAGGGCTGGAAACAACGAGTCGACTTGCACCGAGAGCCGAACGACGAAATACTCAACGATACCACAATTCTAGTTTTAACTCAACCAAGTCTTATATTTGAATATACATACATATATATATCTATGTATATATAGATGACTTACAACGTTTCTCGGTTTTCTTCCGTGATGCGACGGTTAAAATAGTATACGCTCGTTAACCAAGGGGGTGGGGGTAGAACGAAGAGAGGGGGGGAATGGACAATTTTTTCTGTTTTTTTGTCGGTTACCTCGTTTGCGTCGGTTGCTCTCCGGTTCATACTCGCGGAATAACAAAATTAGCCACGGCTAATTAACACCCCACTCCGTTTTTTCGCGACATCGTCTCGTCCAAACGATAATCCGAGATTTTATAGTTTCAAATTTTTTCATCGATCTTAGTTATTGAAGGAATCAATCGTTCAATTACAAATACAGAGATAGATAGTAAATTTGGTACATAGCTCTCAGATCAGGGTAGTTTTCTGTATGCGCAGATTCCACTATACGGCGTTTTTTTTGCCTTTTTACATATTTCTTCTCATACACATCTCCAGCTTCAATTGCACCGTCAACCACTTCGGTGAACGCACAGTTTTTTCTTAGGTGCGTTTCGTACAACCGAGAGCATTGAAAAAGCACATAAAAAAATTTCATCGCTGATGGGAATCGAACCCTGGCCCGCTGGGTGAGAGTCGAGCACGCTACCCCCTACACCACTGTCTCTCTTCGTTAATTATTGAATTATTTAATGTAATTTTTCACTCGCTTTTACTAGGACCGCGTGCAAATTATTCGAAGTCTGCAGGCGGATTGAATCGTCTATAGATCAAAAGTTTACTCGACTCTTCTATGTCTCTCTCTCTCTTTCTGTCTCTCTATAAATATATATACATATATATATTTCTCTTTCTCTACCGGAGCTCTCGACTCTGTTACTGATTTCCGTGACAAATCGTCGTAAGAGTCTTTGCCCGAGTGTTGTAAACCGTGCAGAAAGCGCAGCAGGAAACTCGAAGAAAACTGGGTTGCAACTTTGTCTCTATATATATATACAGTTTTATACGCTGATGACATTATTACCCTGGGTGCGTGGGTGTTCTTGTCCCTCTCTTTCGGTCTCGTCAGAGAAGCCAGCCAGGTCTCTATGTATGTGCATATATATATATATATATATATATATTGATGTAACTATAACTTTGCTATACTTCCTTGGCGTCGAGTCTCCGGTGACGTCTTTATGAAAGTGCCCACCCCCTTCCCCCTGCCCCTTCGTCACTTCGTCTTTGTCGGTTCCAGGCACCGAGTATAGAAACAACATTTGTCCCGTTGCGATATTCATCCTTTTCGCGAAATGCACGTATGTACGTCGTTTTAGACCGAGTGAATCGTTTTTTTAAATTTTTCATCGCGACTTTGTACAAATGGACGGAGAGAATGGTAATGGGGATTTAGAAAGTGGAAGTGACAATGAGATTTGTTGATTTTTATTTTTTTTTTGTTGTTTTCTTTTTTTTTTTTTGTGGGGGATTATAGTTGTTTGGATTAATGAAAGGTTGGGAGTAATAAAAATCGTCACGATTATTAAGTATTAATTAATGGTCGAATTATTGGAGAATTGGATTTATTTTTTTGTTTTCATGTTTTGATCGATAAATTGAGATTAAACGAGAATGGGAATGGGATGTTCGTGTTGTATGGGAAATTTTAGATTTTGTGATCTGTGTGTGAAGTATTTTTGCACGAAAAAATGAATTGAACCATCGAGCTTACTCAAAGTCTTGAAATTAATTGAGGAATGTGGAGAATGGACACTTGGCGAGGGTGGTAATTTCTTTTTGTCCAAGAAGACTTTGCAGGTGGGTTATGGAAGTGGATGTATCGGGTGGAATAAGAATATCACATTTTTAATTTGTTTTGTTGCAAATTGTTCGAAAAAAATGGGAAAATTCCGTTTTTTGATCGTTTCACCGACAAATTCGACTGTCAGCAAAAAGCGAACGGTGGATTCGTTATTGGTGACAAATTTGCGATCGACATAAGTTCTTATAGCTTTTAAAATGATCAAAATTCACGGGAATGTTATAATTGATCATTTCGGTGGATATCGCGAAACCTCGAAAAATCGACTTTTCACGATGCTGTACCTCCGTTCTCGTTCATCCCACAGAAAATTGCACTAATAACTTTATGAAGAACACGTCAAGATCTCGCGAACAAGCCCAGGAACATGCGGATAGCTCAATTTTTGTGCCCGTGGCGCCACTTCGAAAATCACGATTTTTAGGACCCACAGGAAGGGACCTGCAAAAAAAGGCCTTGGGCATGGGGGCGAATTTTTTTTTGCTCCAAAACCCCTTTCTTTCATCATATTCGTGTTACGCGGGAAATTTCCGATTCCGAAATGACCCAACAAAGTATTTTTGGACAAAAAAAAATTTGACCCCCCTCGGACCCCCCAAAGTCCCGAAAGTAAAATCCGAATGTCGACTATCGGCACCTGCCGGGGGTTAAAATTTTTTTTCGTCCAAAAACACTTTGTTGGGGGGTTACGGAATCGGAAATTTGTCGCTGATGAAGATCATGACATTATTGTCGCCGATATCTCAAAAACTCTCGAAGAAAAACGCAAAAAACCCAAAATAACGATTTACCTACTTAACATTCCTAAAATCTTAAAATTCTGAAACGAAACCATGATTTTCTTGTTGTACGGAAAATTTGCGATCGACGTAGACTCGTAAAGCTTGAGAAATAAAATCCGGAAATCGACTATCGGCAACTTCCGGGGGTTAAAATTTGTTTTCGTCCAAAAATAGTTCATTGGGGGGTTGCGAAATCGGAAATTTCCCGTACAACACGAAAATCACATCCTTCTCCTTCCTTTGTTTCAATTTACCCGTCAAAAAGCGAAAAATCGTGAATATTCACGTTTTTCCAACTTTTTTTTTTCTATCACAAAACAAGGATCGTTATTATTTGCCTCGAAGGCAAACTATTTCCCTCCCAATCCTCTATCTTCCCCCTACATATTCATCCCTTTTCTTCTTCTCTCGTTCTTTCTCCGCACTTCCTCCACTCGTCGATTCTCGAAAGAAGCTTCCTCGTTCAAACTCACGTTCGTGCGAACAATTTTTCCTCCGTCACTCTCCGGGTACATCACGTTCACGAAGAAACTAACCGAATCGATACACCAGTACATACCCTTATCATTATCAACGACAATCTTAACAATATTAATAATAATTATAACATTTCAATACAATAATTTTTATGAAAGAAAAAATATAAAATCCATCATTGAAAACCAAGTAAGATTTGAAAAATGAAAAGACACGGAGAAATACATGGAGCAGGAGGAGGGGGTTAGGTCAATGAAGCAAACGCGAGAGGGTTGCGGTGGAGAACGCGGAAAACGATGTATATGTAGAGCTCTCCCCCGCCCGGACGATCTCGCGAACGTCGTCGCATTCCGGTGGCGTCGGGTATCATTGACGTTTAGGAATCTACCGCGCGAGCCTCACCGAGTCCTATCCAACGGTTCTCTCCATACGACTAAAGTCCTACCCCTCCCCCCTTCTCTCTCTCTCTCTCCTCTCTCTCTCTCCTCTCCTCTCTCTCTCTCTCTCTCCTCTCTCTCTCTCTCCTCTCTCTCTCTCTCTCCTCTCTCTCTCCTCTCTCTCTCTCTCTCTGCTCTCTCTCCTCTTTCTCTCTCTGTCCTCTCGCTCCTCTCTCTCTCTCCTCGGTCTCTCTCTCTCTCCAGTTGGCTACTAGCGGTGGTCCGTTGCTGTTTCTACAGTGCTCGACGGACAACTATGCGTTCAGGTGCCAAGCAAACCGAGTCTCATAGCGGTGGCTGGCATACCCGTTGGACGAACCAAACCCAGAGGGCTTCGCCAACGGTTATCTATTGTTTCCTCTCTCTCTCTTTCTCGCTTTTTTTCTTTGGCTCTTTCTTTCTCATTTCTTCTCCTTTTCTGTTTCGAGAGACAGAACGAGGAAACTTTAAACTGGTGAGAAATGAAGGACTATCACGGAATTAAGAGATACAATTAAAACTGTGCACCCTCTCGTGTTAACTCGAAAGCATTTCGTTTAATACTTTTGATTTTTTTTTTTAATTTGAACTTAATTGTGATTAATTGTGTCGAATGGGTAGACAAATTTCAATGGAAAATATAAAATTTTTTGGGAAGCTTTCTTGGATAAGGTTCAAGGTCATTGTATAATTACATCCCTTATAAATCTCATAAATAGTATAAAATTTGTATCTTTGATAATAATCAAATTATAAACAAATAATGATAATCCATACAAATAGAAAAATATTAACATAAAAAAAATATTCTTTTCTTTTCCATTGTTTATTAATTCGTTCGACAATTTATTCTCTCAAATATTTACAATTTTTATGTATTTATTTATTTATTTATTTATTTATTTATTTACAATCTATTTGCCCATACAATTTATGACAATTTCTCTTCCTTTCGAACACTCTTTCGTACTTCACGACAAAATTATTCGTCGAACGTAAAATTCCTTCGTAGTCTCGATTTTGCGAGGTCGAGGAACACACCCGTCTGTAAAATTCGACGCAAACAGATGGACGTGGCGGGTACCATAGGAAAAAAGAAACCGCAACGGTCGAATACGAAGTGCAAGACGAGACAGTTTTCTCTCGTATATATGCTAAAATGCCCCCCCCCCCTCCTTCTCCCTCCGTCCACTAGCTAGTTCACTCCTTTTCCTCTCGGTGTCTCTCACGTGTCTATTGTTCCTCGATTTCACCGCCTCGTGGCTGCCTTTCGCGTGAATATAACACCGAGCTAGAAAGAAAGAGACTCTGATTTTTATTGCCCCCCGCCCCCTCCCCCTTCTCTCGTCCCTTCTCTTTCTCTCCGTACCCTTTCCCCCTATCGGAACGAAATCTTCCCTTATCGTTGTGTGCCCCTCATTGTTTCTTTTTTTCCACAGTCTAATTTTTCTCCCGATTTTTTAAAATGTATTTTGATATTTGAGGGAAAAGAAAAAGGTTTTTTCTGCCTGATTTTTATTGCCCCCTCTTGCCCATCTCTCCCTTCTCTCCCTCCTCTTCTTTCTCTCTCTCTCTCCCCTTTCCCTCTATCGGAACGAAATTCTCCCTTATCGGTGTGTGCCCCTCATTGTTTCTTCTTTCGACAGTCTAATTTCTCTCCCGATTATTTTTATATATTTTGATATTTGAGGAAAAAGAAAAAGGTTTTTTTCTGTTTGATTTTTATTGCCCCCCCCCCTTCTCTCTCTCTCTTTTCCCCTTCTCTTTCTCTCTTTCGTCTTTCCCCCTATCGGAACGCAATCCTCCCTTATCGTTGTGTGCCCCTCACTGTTTTTTTTTTCCACAGTCTAATTTTTCTCTCAATTTTTTCAAATATATTTTGATATTTGAGGAAAAAGAAAAAGGTTTTTTTTTATTTGATTTCTATTGCCCCCTCTCTCCCTTCTCTCTCTCTCTCCCTTTCTCTCCATCGAAACGAAATCCTCCCTTATCGTCGTGTGCCCCTCATTGTTTCTTCTTTCCACAGTCAAATTTTTCTCCCGATTTTTTTAAAAATATATTTAGATATTTGAGGAAAAAGAAAACGGTGTTTTTTTCTGTTTCGTTTCTTGCTAGAAATATTTTGTTTTCGAATCTTGGGAGATTGGATCTTTTTTTTCGTCCCTGAATAATAACGATCGGTCGTATATTTTTTCTATGCTTCTATTTCATCGTCTCGAGGAGATCCGGATCGATCAGGGCCGGTGGGCATGACTGCCTTTCGCACTCTGCGAAAGGCACACACACGCACACACACACACACACACTAGATGTGTGTGTGTGTGTGTGTGTGTGTGTGTGTGTGTGTGTGTGTGCGTGTGAATGTCGCTTAAGTATTCTCAACGCGACGACGAGAAGGAGAGAAAGAAGTCTTCGCTATTCTCTCTCACTCTCTGACGATGAGAATAATTAATTCGCCCTGACCGTGATTCGAATCCATTGTTTCGTGCCTCGCTGCTGATCCGATCGATTCGCAATTTTAACGTTACGAACGAGCAGTTTTTTTTTTCTCATTCCTTTTTTTTTTTTTTTTTTTGTAATTTTGTTTATCGAGTTGTTTTTTTGTTTAATTGGGAAACAAAGCCACGATAAATCGTTATCGTTAAATAACGTTAATTTTGGGACAAATGAGATTGTTGGTTCGCGAAAACGAGGCACGTAATAACGAGAGGAAGATCGGTTTTCCATCGACGAAGTCGAGGATGATAAGGTGAATTTCGCCCCCGCGGGTCACGAGTCGGAGAATAGATTCGCGAATAATTGACGACGACCCAGATGTCCAGCCCCGCGACACACAGCCTCTCTCTCTCTCTCTCTCTCTCTCGTTCCTTCTCCCTCTGGACGTTTTACATCGTTCGGCTATTCGTGGATGTTACGTGTAGCCCCGGCGTGAGTTTGTCAGGAACATCAAATTTTCGAAAATCGAATTCTCTTTGCGATAAAAAAAATCATTTTTTTTTGTGATTAATAATAAAGTAATAAAATCGAATTAAAATTACAAAAACTGTAAATATGATTTTAAACGGGAGAAAGAACATTTTTGACGGATCGTTCGAATAAATAAAAATACAAATATTGAATTTTTTCAAAATTTTGTCTTATTCTGCAATTACAAATTTTCTCAATTTAATTGTCATTGATATAATTAAATTATCAATTAATATTCATTAATATCAATACAATATCGCGCGAAATAAAAATATTGAAAATAAAATATATTTTTCAAACTTTTTTCTTATTCTCCAATTTATTTAATTTCTCAATTTAATTAACGTATCAATATCAATAAATTATCGATTAACATTTATCAATTAACTAATCAAAAAATAAAAAATTTCATAAAATTGATTTCTTTGTCTCCAAAATAAAAAAAAAACAAAAATCTTTTTATTACATAACAAATTCGTAGAAATTTTCTAAAATGGGCAACGGTGAAATTAGCGTGTGATCCTTCTCGATCCGTGGAACGAATAATTCGTTCAAGGTCTCAGAAATTCGTTGGGTTTGGGTTTGGGTCGTCGGGAGAGAAATTTTTTTTTTCTACTTCTTTTTTTTTCTTTTTTGCCCTCGTAACCCTTCGTAGTACTATACGTACGATTATAGTAGAATACTATAATATTCTACTACATCGTTACTATATTGACCGCGGCTACTATTTCACTTCGAAGAATTTACTATTCTAACCGTTTCTCTCGCCGACCCTTTCACGACGTGTACGCCCCCCCTCCCCTCCCCCCACCCTCTTCCTGTCCCTCTTCCACCATCGTTCGCTCTTCTCTTCTCTCGGCCTCTTTACCCCCCCCCCCCCCCCCGCCCTCATTCCCCCCTCCACGTAGACACGAAGCCGTTTAACATTTCAGCGAGAATTGTCTTCGAAGACTTTGACGTTTCAATACTTGTCCGTTGCCATCGCGCTTCAATTATTTTCATTCGACGTTTGAACACCGTGTTTTGTCAGTAAACGACGTTTTAATTTCTTTATTTTTTTATTTTTTTTATTTCTTTTTTTTGTTAGTAATCGAAAAATCTTATCGAGAAATTAATTTCATTGAATATTATTCGAATTATTTTTTGGATTTTTTTTTTGTTATTAATTATTGGTGCGGATAATTAGTAATTAATACAAGCGTCGAATAAATATTGTCTGTTTTTTATTAAATTTATTTATTTTTTTTCATCGAATCGTGATTTTAATAATGTTGATATTTTTGTTGTAAATAAAATAGTTAATATTGACTTTTGTCGCGATGAAACTCGATTGAATGGAAGTAATCAATTAATTAATCAATTAATTAACGAAAATTGATTATTCAAATGAAATAGATAATAATTTCGTTATTATTTGTTATTGAAATTTATTATTATTTATTATCATTATTATTATTTATTAGTATTATTAGTATTATTATTATTTATTATTATTGACAAACTTTTTGATAAAAAAAATCTTCGTCAATGAACAAGAACTTTTTTGTTTTTCTAGAAAAACTTTTTCAATAATATTAATAAAAATTATTTCTTTTCGTTTTATCGCGTCGATATTTATCGTATCCCTCAATCCCTCGGCGTCGTCAATTGTTCGATACGCAATCTAACGAAAAGGATTTGCCATGATCTTTTTTTTTTGTTTCATTCCGCAAGGCCACGAGCCTCTCGTCGCGAGAATCTCGAATTCGCGGTCTTCCTGCGACGGATGCTCGTGCGCGTGCGCGCATAACGCGCGCATGCGCGTGCCCCCCTCGAGGTCTCGCGTTGGTGCCGAGTCGAGCGACGTCTCTCGGCCGCGCGGTGCCCGAAAAAACTTTCCGTTGACCGTTGCTCTCGGTCCAAAGGCTCTGGTACCGGCGCGTGACTCATTGTCGAGAGAAACGGCCGCTTCGCGAACCCGGGGGGGGGGGGGGGGGTGAGGCCCAAAAACCCAGGGACACACGCGGATCTCGTTCTCTCCGCCCCCTCTCTCTCTCTCTCTCTCTCCCTTTCTCTCCAACCGTTTAATAAAAATCACAATAAAAAAAATGTCGTTCGTTAAAAAAAACAAAATTACTCGATTGACAGCAATTAATTAATTTAAAAAAAAAAGAACAAATTTTTTTTTTAACGTTAAGGTATTGTATGTAAAACGATCAATAGCGTTCAATCGTCTCGCGGTGGACTTTATCCTCGATCTCTGCCCGTGTCCGTACCATAATTCGTTCAGCCCCCCCCCCTCCCCCTCCTCCTCCCCCTCCGCCAGACCAATTCTTCGTTCTCGCGTCACGTCCAAACTTTCATCCTAGCTTGAGAACTCGAATCAAATACGATCTACGTCAAAGAGCAATGTCTTGATGTCAAAATCGCAAGGGACGAAACATAAAATATCGATAATACGGGGAAAAAGAAATTTCAATAATAATAGTAATAATATAACAATATAATAGTACGACACTATGATAATGCAATGATATAATATTATAATAATATAATATTATAATTAAGAAGCTAATATAATATTATAATTATGTTATATTATATTATATTATAAACAAAATAATATTATAATATATAATATATTATTTTGATAATATTATTTCATAATATATTATTATAATATTATAATATAATATAATAATATTATAATATAATATAATAATATTATAATATAATGTTATAATATTATCATAATATAATAATAATATAATAATAATAATATAATGATACAATAATAATAATAATATAATAATATAATGATACAATAATAATAATAATAATATAATGATATAATAATAATAATAATATAACAGTTATAACACTATTACCTACATTATTATCATTAAAAAAAAAAAAACCAAGAATGAAATAAAAAGTAATCAAGTACAATTAACTGAATTAATTTCGTAGAAAAGACAATGTCTACCGTTTAATTCGTTTAACGTGCGAAATTGCCGTTAACCCGGCGTTCCGATTTCTCAACGAGAAGATCGTTTAGCGTAAT
Source organism: Netelia melanura (assembly GCA_964007305.1). Lineage (NCBI taxonomy): Eukaryota > Metazoa > Arthropoda > Insecta > Hymenoptera > Ichneumonidae > Netelia > Netelia melanura. Next base: position 6,581,995 of record OZ023258.1, read on the forward strand.
TCCAAACCGTTCGGTAAACAAGAAAGAAAGAAAGAAAGAAAGAGAAGAGAAGAATTTGCGTTTCTATTCCGTTGAGAAACGTCGCTCGGGCCTCTCTCTTCCCAGGCAAAAGAGAAAGACACAGACACACACACACACACGATCAACGACGACAAACCGTCGAAGAAGTGGAACGTAGACGTTCCGGAAGGTCGCGGAACGGCCTGCTGGCGAATTGTAATGGTGGTCGGGGTAGTGTGGTGGGCCGATGCTTCGAGCCTGTGCTCGCCTCTCATCGCTGCTTGCCGTCGCTCGCTGCATAACCACTCTTCTGTTTCGCGTGCGGCTTCATTCATGACTCGCTCTCCCGAGCCTCCCGATCGCTAGGCTGGAACTCCCCCCTCCTCCCTTCCCAAGCGCACTCTTTTTTCGTCGCTCTCTCTCTCTCTCTCGCTCTCTCTCTTTTTCTAGTACCTCTCCCCCACCACTTCACCCCAGCGCTCTACCCCCTCCACCTTTATATTTTTCTCTCTTTCAACCTCCTCGTTGTTGTCGTCGTCGACGTCGTTGTCGCGGGGATTCATAACGGCCTCGTCCGATGACGTGGCCGTTTCGTCATATCGTCTGACAAGAGAACGATGCAAAAATAGCCATGCTGCAAGCGAGAAGCGGAGAGGAGAGAATGTTAAAGAGCGAGAGAGAGAGAGAGAGAGAGAGAGAGAGGAGCGAGTAAGAAGAAAACGAGGTTTAGACACAGCAGAACGCACGAGGGACCACACACTGACCACGAGACTCGTGGAGACGTGTTCATCTCGGGTTTGGACACGAGCTCTTTCTTTCCCTCTCTCTCTCTCTCTCTTTTTCTCTCTCTCTCTCTCTCTCTCCCTCTCTCTCTCTCTCTCTCTTTGTCCTCTGTGTATGTTCCTCTCTCAATTTCTTTGTGTGTGTGTGTGTGTTTGTCCTTTATCTCACTCTGTTTCGCTTCTTCGATTCCTCGTACACGACCACTACAGCAACTTCCAAGAAGCTGATCGAAGAACTGAAGAAAAAAAGAAAACAAATCAAATTTCGTTCGTTCACAGTCCTGAGAATATTATTTATCGGACGTAGAATATTTTTGATCGTTAACATTCCTTCTAACCGTACGTTTCATTGATTTATGGGAGGTGATAATTAGCTGGAAGATGGAAGGAAAGCTCAACATTTATTTATCGAACATTATTTCTCATCGATTTGGTGTTATTGTTGTTATTATTAAAAAATTAACTATACACAAATTTCGACAATTTTATAATTTTATTTATCGATTCAAAAATTTACCTATTCTTGTAGATTGCATTTTGATAACAAAGATCTTTTATCATTGTTATCAAATAACAAAGATTTTTTATATTTGTTGTCAAATGGTTTATGGGTTTGTTTATGGGACGCGATAATTAGCTGGAAGATTGAAGGAAAACTCGACATTTATTTATCGAACGTTATTTCTCATCGATTTGTTGTTATTGTTGTTATTATTGAAAAATTAGCTATACACAAATTTCGATAATTTTATAATTTTGTTACCATTTTTAAAATTTACCTATCCTTCTAGATTGCATTTTGATAACAAAGACTTTTTATCTTCGTTATCAAATGGTTTATGGGTTTGTTTATGGGACGCGATAATTAGCTGGAAGATGGAAGGAAAGCTCGACATTTATTTATCGAACATTATTTCTCCTTGATTTCTTGTTATTGTTGTTATTATTGAAAAATTAGCAATACCCAAATTTCGATTATTCTATAATTTTGTTTATCGTTTAAAAAATTGACCTATCCTTCTAGATTGCATTTTAATAACAAAGATTTATTATCTTCGTTATCAAATGGTTTATGGGTTTGTTTATGGGACGCGATAATTAACTGCAAGATTGAAGGAAAGCTCGACATTTATTTATCGAACATTATTTCTCCTTGATTTCTTGTTATTGTTGTTATTATTGAAAAATTAGCAATGTCCAAATTTCGATAATTCTATAATTTTGTTTATCGTTTCAAAAATTTACTTATCCTTCTAGATTACATTTTAATAACAAAGATTTATTATCTTTGTTATCAAATGGTTTATGGGTTCGTTTATGGGACGCGATAATTAGCTGGAAGATTGAAGGAAAGCTCGACATTTATTTATCGAACATTATTTCTCCTTGATTTCTTGTTATTGTTGTTATTATTGAAAAATTAGCTATACACAAATGTCGACAATTTTATAACCTTCTAGATTGCATTTTGATAACAAAGACTTTTTATCTTCGTTATCAAATGGTTTATGGGTTTGTTTATGGGACGCGATAATTAGCCGGAAGATTGAAGGAAAACTCAACATTTATTTACCGAACGTTATTTCTCCTCGCTTTGTCGTTATTGTTGTTATTATTAAAAAACTAACTATACACAAATTTCCATAATTTTACAATACTATTCATCGTTTCTAAATTGCATTTTGATAACAAAGATAAAAACAAAATGTCACCTTTCATGAAAAAAAAAAAAAAAAAATGTCGACGTCGACGAGATTTGTTTATTTAATTACGTGCAATCGTTTTCCTGCGTATCGGAAGGTTTGTTATGGTCAGCTGTCATAGGAAGAGTCGTAAGCCGGGGGTGTACCCTTCGTGAAATATCTTTGAATGAATCAAAACGTTCCAATTTCGATATTTCTATCAATATTTCTGTGAAACTATTCCCCTTTCTCTCTCTCTCTCTCTATCTTTCTCTCGCGGATAGTCAATGGCCCTGGGCCGCTTTTGGCGAGGCTGCCGCCGGTGAACGCACCATATGGGGCCGGTCTCATGCACTCGCGCATAGCAACAGAAACGAGAGAAACAGACTACTAGCAGCAGCAGCAGCAGCAGCAGCAGCAGCACCGGCAGCAGCGTCGGGCTCTCGCTCTCTCGCGGTTGTGCAGACGCGCGTCGGTGGCAGCAGTGAGTCGCGGAGGCACTCCGCCAGTAGGAGAGGGCGCTGCTCACGGCTACGCGAGAAAACGAAGAGTCGACGGTGGTGGGGGAAGCTTAGCGGCGCGGGGAGTGGGGGGAGAACGAGCGCCAGTGTGCGAGGGAGACGGTGGAGGACGCACGTATACAAACACACGCTCGACTCGATCCGTTCCTCGTTGTGTTATGCATTTTTCCTTCTCAGGAATTGTACTTCTCTCTACAAGTTCAGAGGACGACTTCAACTTGGCGACAAAAGCCTCTACCCCCCCCCCCCCCCCCCCCCCCACACTTCTACACTCCAACTCCTATTTTCTTTCCATCGTGGCTACTCACGTACCGATTGTTATTCCCGTTGGAAAAAAAAAAGAAAAACCGATATTGGTACGACGCTGGTATTATTTTATCCACGTTTTTTCTCCTGTATCTCGAAATACGCTCCTAATTTTTCTTTCAAGTTACTTTTTCTTAAATGCTTGAAATTTAACGCACGTGTTTTTTTTGGAGCTCTTTCAATCTCGACGCCATGATTGGTTTCTTATTGCGAACATTTTTTTAAATGTGGGTTTGTAAATATTAGTTTTTATTTTTTTGTAATATTATTTTTTTTATATTATTATTTTTTTTTATATTATTATTTTTTTAATAATATTATTACACAATATTATTATTATTATTTTAATAATATTGTTATAAAATATTATTATTATTTTTTTAATAATATTATAAAATATTATTATTTTTAAAATAATATAAAATATTATTATTATTTTTAAAATAATATAAAATATTATTATTACTTTTAAAATAATATAAAATATTATTATTATTTTTAAAATAATATTATAAAATATTATTTTAATAATATTATTATAAAATATTATTATTATTTTTTAAATAATATTATAAAATATTAGTATTTTTTAATATTATTATAAAATATTATTATTTTTTAAATAATATTATAAAATATTATTATTATTTTTTTAATAATATTATTATTTAAATTTTTTATATTATTATTTCTTTTTTATAATATTATTATTTTATTATTGTATAATATTATTATTTTTTAAATAATATTATACAATATTATTATTATTTTTTTAATAATATTATTATAAGACAATATTATTATTTTTTTAATAATATTATTATAAGATAATATTATTATTTTTTAATAATATTATTATTATTTCTTTTTTATAATATTATTATTCCAATAAATTTACCAGTGGCAGTAACCGCCAATAATATTTTGGCATAAAACGATCATGGCGTCACGTTATTCAAAATATACAAACAGAAAAGAAAAAATCGAGCGTCGCATGAAATGTACATAAATTGTCTGAAACCTTGCGAAGGAGAGACGACACTAAGAGAGAGAGAGAGAGAGAGAGAGAGAGAGAGAGAGAGAGAGAAAGAAAAAGAAAACAGTTGCCCACTTCGTGCAAAATTCCATAGGAGACTCATCGCGGCTGTAATACCGGTTCGAGCGCCACCCACGCGACCTTCGTGACGCTCTCGACAGTGGTGAGATTATCGGGAACGAGAGAGTGATGTCGACACTTGTAGGATCGCACACCCTCGGTACAATCATTACTATCTCCAAATATCACGAAAATCTGACGAGTGAAACATTTTTTTTTAAGCCGTTCGAACTTTCTCGATTCGAAGGTCTATCTCATTTTTCACGTTGTTAACTTACCGACGGATAATTTAAGAATGCGTACGTCGAGGAAAAAGAGAGTACGCGAGAAGGCCGTTGTCGCTGCTGACGCCACAACCCGAAACGGGCCAAACGGGTCACGTGAGGCGCCGCGCGCGCCATGGTGGAGATATGGAGAGTGAGCGAACCAGGGAGAGAGAGAGAGAGAGAGATAGTTGAGCACGTTTGGGGTAGGTCGCGCCATCGTCGTCTCCACCCGTGCGATTTTCGCCGAGCCAATTGCCTCTCTTCTTTCTCGCGCTCTCTGATGGACTCTTTCTCTTTCTCTCTCTCTCTCTCTCTTTTACTTCCTTCGGGCAACGGTGCTTGCGGTCATGCACGCTTCGCGTACTTTTGCTTTTGATTCTCTCTCTCTCTCTCTCTTTCTTCCTCTTTGAGAGACTACGAACGAGTCGACGAGTATATGAACTTGAATGAAAGCAGAGCACTCCATCTCTCTTACGGACTCTGGAAGACCCGTGCGAAACCGTTTTGACCCGATATTTATAAATTTGGGGACTTTGATTAAGAAATTGAACGATTTTGAGGAACATTGTAATTATTTTTTTGTTTACGATGTTTTTGCACGTTAATGACTTGTCTGGGGTTATTTTTGTAGAGAAACTTTTTTGTAGAGGATGAAATTCTCTACGAAAAAGGTCTAGTGCATATTCTTCCTAGGAGTAACGACTTTCGAGAAATTAACGGGTATAACGAATTCATTTCGACGTAGAATTGTTTTTTTTTTAATTGATCGACGGTAATCATTATTATTCTTCTAAATTTTGATCGATACTTCGATTCTATACAAACTTATAAATTTGAAACAAACTAGATAAAAATTTTCCCCAGAAATGGCGCCTTTTTTTTTACCGAAATGAAGTAAAAATAAAAACATCGAATTTTAACTTTATATATTTTTTAATTCACAAGAAAAATTTTCAATATTTTCTAATATATATCAATTATCTTTATCTCATAATATTTATTCATTGCCTAACAGATTATTCCCATATAAAAAAATTTTTCATTTTTTTTATCTCGAAAAATTCGATAATCATAAAAAAAATGACATCAATCGTGAAATGTCGCAAACTCGTAGACAATTTTTGTATCGCCAAGTCCGTCGTCCCGCCCCGGTAGGGCGAGAGCGAGTTTCCGGTATCGATAACCGCGAGAAAGCAGAGGCTCGTCTCGCACGGAGACACCGGTCGACGGAGTGAGACCTCGGCACGCGTGAACGACGTTACGAGGTGTACGCGGGACGCCGAGAGAATCGTTGGAGGGAAACCGTGTGGTCGCTAACACAACGAACGAGAAGAGAGTCGTTGACCGATGGAGTAGCGGTTGGCCGATACGTCACACGAGACGCCAAAAGAAGAGCTTCCCTTTCGCTCTTCTTCCCTCTGTCTCTATCGCATTTGTTTCTCTCTCACTCTTCACATTCCCATACTCCTCGTTTAGTTCTCCATAACCTCGTCGCCGTCTCACGAACCGTTGGCAACTCGGCTACTTTGAACTGTCATTCTCCGTCTAATCATTTAATTTTCACAGTCACGAAACACATTGAAACGTCGGACGATTATTCGCTAACAATTGCCTCTTCTTAAATTTCGTCCCATACATTCACGTCTTTATTATTGTCGTTCGTTTATTTCGATCGTATTTATGTTGTTCAACGGGCATGGAACGAGGCGAGTGACGCCAGTCAAACGGACGAGAGAGCGGCGTGATTTTCACGTGGTCGCAGCAATATCGATTGCGCGCCTCCTGTACGACGCCGATGGTAGCGCCGTCTGCGGCCGCGGAATGGATTCTGCGCAGTAGTTACCTCTCTTGCTATCTCGATGCGTCTCTGTCTCACTTGTCACTCCCGCGCAACAGGGGTGAACAGCCCTCGCAGCGAGGCTAGAATCGTGGTTGTTCTCGGACGTTTTTGCATATATATATATATAAATATGTATATATTTATAGAGTGGGAGGGTAAAAAACGAGGGAGGGATGTAGGAGAGACACATGGGCTGCTTCGACACAGCATTTTTCAAAGCACATTGCAGTTTTGGAAACAAAAATCCTGAGTACTTGTTACGCCATTTGGAAAATGAAACAAAAACAATATTGAGTCCAATCGGTGTATTTGAAATGGAAATTTATCTTCAGCATTTTAATTATTGATATCTGATTAAATTTTCTATTGTGACATTGCCATATTAGATCTTGGTAGAAAGAAACGTTAGGGATAGAAATTTGTACATTGTGAAATATGTGAGTTTGATAAATTGAGTTTGTATAATTTTGTTTGCAATATTGATTGATTAATACTTTGTTGTTTTCGATTGTTTGATGATTGCAGGTTTATTACGCGAAGAAGAAGAGAAGAGCGCAGCAGATGCAGGGCGAGGATGGTTCCCATAAAAAAGAGAGAAAGCTCTACAACGATGGCTGGGACGACGACAACCACGATTACATTATCAAGAATGGGGAGAAATTTTTGGATCGATACGAGATCGATTCGTTAATAGGTGAGATCGATTGACTATTCTTTCTTTTCCTTTGCAAAGTTTCATTGTCCCAGTTGGATTTGCACGTTGACTAATTATTGTTTTGTCTTTTTGTTCAATTAACAGGTAAAGGCAGCTTCGGCCAAGTGGTGAAAGCTTTTGATCACAAGGAGCAAACTCAGGTGGCAATAAAAATCATCAAGAATAAGAAGCCCTTCCTGAATCAAGCGCAAATCGAAGTTAGGTTATTAGACATGATGAATAGAGCGGACACCGACAACAAGTATTATATAGGTAAGAGAAGAACCAAAGAAAAATATAAAAAATTTGCCACAATACTTTTGCCTCGAACGAGAATGCGAACTCCATTATAATTCTGTTCTTTCCTTCAAATTTACAGTTAAACTGAAGAGGCACTTTATGTGGCGGAACCATTTGTGTCTGGTATTCGAACTGCTGTCTTACAACCTCTACGACCTACTTAGAAATACGAATTTTCGGGGTGTGTCGTTGAACCTAACGAGGAAGTTTGCCCAGCAACTGTGTACTGCCCTCCTGTTCCTGTCCACGCCGGAATTGAACATCATACACTGTGATCTGAAGCCCGAGAACATACTCTTGTGCAATTCCAAGCGAAGCGCGATAAAGATAGTCGATTTTGGAAGTTCGTGTCAGCTTGGACAGAGGGTGAGATATTTGTCTACGAAAGAGAAGATATTTTCGTCTCGACTTTATGTTCTCTGCTTTTGTTTACTTTTTTTTTCCATGCCAAAGTCACATAACGGTGGCTGGGCCTATCGTGAACTTTGTACGAGACACGAACCTCGGGACAAACTTCTCATATATTATTTACATCCTTTGCAGATATACCAGTACATTCAATCTAGGTTTTATCGGTCGCCCGAAGTGCTACTGGGAATCCCATACGATCTCGCGATAGATATGTGGAGTCTCGGATGTATTTTAGTTGAAATGCACACAGGAGAACCTTTGTTCAGCGGGGCCAATGAGGTGAGTCAAATGGAATTAAATTCTTGCTTGTATTTATGTAGAAATTTATCGTAAAAAAGAATAATGAACGATGGACAGAACGATATAAGTAAACGTGGCTCTCGTTATCAGTCACGAGCACGAGATGCCATTGTTTTTCTACGAATGATTGATTCTCATGGATAAAATACAATCCTTAAATCAAACTTCACAATATTCGTTGCAACGTTTTCATAATAATAATATTTCTAGGTCGACCAAATGAACAAAATAGTTGAAGTTTTGGGTATGCCGCCCAAGCACATACTGGACCAAGCGCACAAAGCGCGGAAGTACTTCGACAAAGTTCCCACGGACGGCTCTTACGTGCTGAAAAAATCTAAGGACGGCAAAAAGTACAAGCTACCGGGTACGAGACGATTACACGACATACTCGGTGTCGAGAGCGGTGGCCCGGGTGGTAGAAGATTGAACGAGCCCGGTCACTCGATATCCGACTATCTCAAATTCAAGGATCTCATACTGAGAATGCTGGACGTTGATCCGAAAACGCGCGTTACGCCGTATTACGCGCTTCAGCACAATTTCTTCAAGAGAACGGCTGACGAGGGGACCAACACCAATATCGCCGCTGCCAATAGTGCAAATACTAGTCCAGCGGTTGTTTCAATGAGCCAGGATAGCGGTGAGTCGAATCTTCCGAATTCGTTTGTATAAAAACGGAAGAAATCGATCATGCTATCGCAATTTTTCGTCGTGTTCATCCACGATTAAATTACGATATTCGTTTGAATTCACGCTCGATCGGTAAAAAAGAGATCTCGAGTTTTGCGAAACGATACTTTTTTTTTCTTCTTTGTGGCTTTTGAGTGTTTCTTGTTTTTTTTTATATCGATCATCGCTACTGCGCGAATCAAAGCTCGTGACACGATTTAACATTTTTTGTAATTCGATTCAAAATTTTAATCTCGTCGAACTTCGAACACGATCAAAATTTGCTGTAACGCTTCGTCGAAAAGGCATCGACGTTTTTGGTACTTTGGTGACGGTTCGTTCTTTTATGTTCTTTTTCTTTGGATCTCATAACGTCGTCTTTTTTGTTGTCTATGCCTGATTATGTTCTTTCTTTTTGTTTTGTTCTGTTGGGATCGTGGAAAAAGCTATCACTTGACGATTGGAAATACACAGCGCCGTTGTCTGTTAGCTTTTTCCGGTGTGATCGAAGCACGAAGATCCTATTTTCTTATTTTCTTTATTCAATAATAAAAAAAATACGAATTTATAAATATATATTTATACATTTCGAATATAAATGCTACTGTGAGAATTATAGGAAAATGGCCACTGTAGTGCGAGGAAGATCCACGAATTGGACTCATTATTTCATCTACTCAACGTCTTCGAGCGTTTTGATTTGTGCAGAAACTAAGAGTAAACTCTCGAGTGGCTCTTGACGCGATGAGTGGACGAAAGAACAATGTAAACCCAAAAGAAAGACAAACGTAAATTCGTCAAATTTATCGAATAACAAACTATTATAATTTTTATACAATCGATGAAAAGGAGAAATCAAGGCGATACTTTATCATTCGTTTAATCATTAGGGAATACAAAACATCACTCAGAGATTAAAGAATAATTTTGTAGACCTCGAATTTAATACAAAAATTAGTCAGAACTGTTGTGTTTAAGTTAAACGTTATTACTTAATTTCTGCACAAAACTAAACAAATACTTGTTGTTGCCCGTAGATATGATGGGGGGACAGTACGTGGCTCGATGACTGTCGTATCCGCGGGGCGGCGACGACCTGTCCTAGGCCCCAACCCTAATCTTACTTACTAACATAAGTAAGTTCTGTCTAACAAGCAAATCCTAAAACGAGAAATTGCCAGACTAACAATTCTATCTATCCCCGAAATAATTCAAAACAAAAAAAGAAAACAAACAAACAAACCCAAAGAACATTAATTCCCCCGGCCTCGGATGTAATGAGCGAAGCCTTGCTTGCTTGAACCTCAAAAAAAAAAAAGAACAAAAACAAAAAAAAAAGGGGAATTAAAAAACCACATATTTTATTTTGTTAACTCTTTCGACAGAGCCACGGAATGATTTTATGCGAGGCCCTGTGGCTCTGGTGTAATTTACGTTGAACGCTCGTTAACGTGGGAAAGAAAGAAGGACGAGTGGATGGATCGAGTGTGTTGCGAGAGGAAAGAATTGTCACCGGCAAATATTCGTAACACACGAGAATAACCACGTCCTTGTTAGTCGTTTGAATTTACGAATGGACGTTAATAATTTGCGTTGCTGGTTGGAATACTTTCGTTAAAATTATCATCGTAACATTAATTCACGAAACGATGTTCATTCGCAATTAAGAAAAAACAAAAGTAAAATAACGATAATAAAATAAATCCACGATTCGTATTCCAATCCAGACAACGCGTTGCATCTGTGTCCAATCTTTATTATCGTTGGTAGTTTTGTGGTCGCTCCTACGTTTTGTGTTTCCTTGTTGTTTTTGAACAAAAGAAATTAAAACAAAAAATAAGCAAAATAAAAAGAAAGCATGCCATTAGCTATACTCATAGAGAAAAGAAAAAGCGAGAGATCGTCGTTGTGTCGTCGATGGTGCTAAAAAAAAAAAAATAACGTCGCGTTGATAAATTTACTTTTTCACCGAAATTCTTTCAAACTCGTACGCGCGACTGAATATAAATTTTCGCCTCGTATCCAACTCGTGAAGAATTCGTCATAACGTTACAATCTAACACGAACTATATCTCTTTCGATTTACTCGAACGTTCTCGTAACGCAATCGTGTTTAACAATTTAACAAAATAAAATGTAAATAAAAGTAACGCGACAATTAGCTTCAAGACTTTCTCACCGTTCGTACGTAACGATGTCGTCAAAAAGAAATAACATTACGAATTAAATAGCAGGTTTCGGGCGTAACGCGAATATGTAAATTTTCATGAGAAGAAGAATTATAGAGAGAGCGCAAGTAGCTAAAAGTTTCCGTCGTGTGTATTTGTCGAGTGAGAAAGAGATAAAGACTGGGAGTGAAAGAAGGCAAGAGATAGAGGAGAGAAAAATGCGAGAGGCGAGGAAAGGTGGCCGCGGTGAGATAGCAACGGAGTTGAAAAAGTGCCTGCAAATAACCCCGTAGATCGTTAGAACTTTGTTTCCTCCTAGCCCGAAGCCCCCGAAACCCCCAAGCCCTCTTTTTGCATATAGCCATGTTCCATTAAAATAATTAGAGGTTTTAGTGAGGGGGTTGACTCCGTTTATATATATTTATATCTGTATATATATATATATATTTAGAGAATATTTATATATATTCACATATATGTATATATAGCGGAGTATTAGAGGTCCATAAGTCTGACTGGACAGGCCAATTTTTATTAACGCAAGGTGTTTCGATTTCGCAGGACTGGTAACGATGTCAGGCCAAGGCAGCGGAGGCGGAAGTAGTGGGAGCGTTAGCGGTGGCGGCGGAAGTGGTGGTGGAAGCGCCAGCGGCGTTTGCGGAATCGGTAACGTCGGAAGTACGTCGAGCGGTGTTGGCCACGTACAATCGTCGAGTCTAACCGTTGGTGGTTATCAGCCGATGGAGTGCGAATCGTCGCCACGACAGTCATCGAGCAGACGCGCCATGACGACCGTTTATCCGTCGACGTCGTCGAGCACAGGCGCGACGACTTCAGCGCCGTCGTCCATACAGTCGATGGACAATTCCCTGATACCAAGCTCTCTTGGCTCTTACAACAGCCTTATTCTTCCTGGTATACCTCATCTGCCAGCAATGATGACATCGCCGATGATTCATCAGCAGCAGAATTTTTACAACTACGGATATCCGAGCACGGACGGACACGGTATCGTTAGACAGCCGTCCTCTGTCGCTACCGGAAAACAGAGAGATCCGGAGAGAGAGGACAGTCCGATGGTCGGCGTTTGCGTACAACAGAGCCCTGTAGCTATCCATTGAATCGGAATTATAAATAAATAAACAATAACTACGAAAAAGAAAACAGAAGAAAAAAAACGGAAACATGAGAAAAAAGAGAAAAAGGAAAATAATGAAAGGAAATACAAGAGACAAAACACACAATCCTAAACGCGGACTCGTGGTGAATATATCCGAGCGATATTGACGATGATGAAGAAGAAGAAGAAGAGGAAGAGGAAGAAGAGTAGGCAGTTCCAGATGAGCGGAAAAGGGTGTGAGAAAGAAGCTAATCGAGGAATGGACGGAAACGACAATCGGACGATCGCGAAGAAGGAATTGGGGGGAAACGACTTTGCGAAACTACGAAGGATTGCAATATCAGGTCGAAGGATAAAGGGAAGAGAACGAACGAGGATATATATATATATAAAAAATATATAAATACGTTATATACGAAAGGAACAAAGATGGACGAATCGACGCCAGAGCGATGAATCCAAAATGATTCGCGTTTGGGATACATCGATTTGGCGAACGGAGATCGAGGGGTGACGAGCGATTATTATTATTTTCTTTTTTTTTTTTTTTTTTCTTTTCTTTTCTTTTCTTTTTTTCTTTTCGTACAAGTAAGCGAAACTCTTGATAATCCGTCGACCAAACGTAAGAGAGCGAGAGAGAGAGAGAGAGAGTCTCGGTGGCCCAAGTACCGGAGCCTAACGACGACGTTGCGAACGACGGAAACGTAGGAAAACAAAATTAACGGACACATCCGTGTGTGTGTGTGTGTGCGTGTGTGTGTGTGTGTAACCGTAAGACGATCGTACACGAAGGAGACGCTGAAAAAAATGGACGTGGGCATGTTTTCGTTTTGCGTTGTTTTTTCTTTTTTTCTTGTAAAGTTTTTTTTCTTTTTTTTTTTTCTCTCTTTTTTTTTTTTTTTTTTTTCTTTTTTCTTTTTTCTTTTTTAACGAGATGACTAGCCCCGAGGTCGGGCGCGAAGGATGGAAAACCAGCGGGGAAGCTTAGCCGAGGAGAAAAAAGTTGAAACAATACTTGAATGAGTGCGAGAGAAGAAAAGAGAGAGAGAGAGAGAGAGAGAGAAAGAACTAAACAGGTTCGAGCACCGTCTGACAAACAAACGTTTAACATACACACATTTACTCGCACGCATCTACACACACACATAACTATACATACTTACACACACACACACACACACACATACACACACACATACACGGCCTAGTGAGGATGAACCCAGCTGGCCTCTCGGGTCCTGCCCGACAAATGAAAAAAAAAGAAAGAAAGAAAGAAAGAATGAAAGAATGAAAAGAAACAGACAATTTTGAGCAGTTATAAGTCGGTACGCGTTTAAGAGACGACGACGATCGAAGAATTATTAACGACGACGGAGAGACGAGGGAAGATTATAAAAAAAAAAAAAAAAACAAAGAAAAAAAAAAGGTAAAAAGAATGAAAAAAAAAACAAACAAACAAACTTGGCATCCAAACTGTGTGGCCTAGAGAGCAAAAAAGTGATAATTACTATTACTACTGCGAAATAAAAGAAAAATAAATGAAGAAAAAAGAAAAATAAAAAAAATAAAAATAATAATAATAATAATGAAAAAACAAAAATGGAAAACAAGAAAAAAACGATAACGATGTAATCATGTACTCCGATAGAGTTTTATACACGATGTCACGAATGTAATGGGTTTAGAGAATAATAATGCAAGTGAGAACGGAGAGCGAGAGAATCGAACGAAAGTGAGAAAGATAGAGCGAGCGAGCGAGAGAGAGAGAGAGAGAAAGATCGTCGCGTTGAATGCTAGATATTTGTACAATACACCTAGGTGAATGATAAAGAGTGCAGCTTTAGGGTTTAGCCTTTAAGTATAATGAAGAAAATGATGACGACGAGATGGACAAGGAGTAAAAAGGAATGTAAAACTCGAATCTTTTTTTATTTACTTGAACAGGGGAGAAGGGAGAGGGGGAGTGGGTTAATACGAAGAAGAAGAAGAAGAAGAAGAAGAAGAAGAAGAAAAAAGAAAAAGGAAGAAATATGGCGTTCGTCGTACGTGCGAAAGCCGAGCGTCGGTTTGTTACCGAACAAGGACTCTAAACAAACAGGGGGGAAGGGAGGGAGGGAGGGGGGGGGGGTAAATTTCTTTCGGCGCGGCTTAACAATACATATTTATACATAAACAAGAAAACAAAAAAGAAAAAAAAACGCATTGATAAGAAAGTTAAAGTATATATGTAAGGTTGATCGAGGAGATGGTATAATCATACGAAAAACAAAATGGAAAAAAAAAAAAAAAAACAAAAAAAAAACCTAGGTACTTTATAATAAACAATACACGCGTATCGCATACATATGTTTCCAACCGCATTGTCATTGATTTTTGCCGTTTGTTCTTAACGACACCGCTTTGTACTGCTACTTCCGCGATTGGAAAACAAAAAGGTGAAAAGGAGTGAGAGAGAGAGAGCGAGAGAGAGAGAGAGAGTGAATTAAGCGTGGCGGGAAGGGGGAGGAAGAGAGAGGGAAAGGATAAGAAATAAAAAGAGGAATAAAAGAGAAACGAAACGAAGAAGAAGAAGAAGACAAAATCATACACAAACGACAAAAAGAGAGAGAGCGAGAGAGAGAGAGAGAGTGATAGAGTGAGTGAGAAAGACAGAATTGGCTCGACAAGATCGAGCGATAACGAAAACCGTAAATATACGAGGTAATGCTTCCACAAAACAGGTAAAAAAAAAACACTGGGCATCTCTCTAGATAGCACAGAAACTTCGTATATGCGCGAACGAACAAAAAAACAAGAAACAAAAACAAAGAAGCGAAGAAAATGAAGAAGAAGAAGAGGAAGAAGAAAAAAAAAAATGCGAATGAATTAAAACAAGCTAACAAAACGGGAAACACACCCTCTATACTCGTGGCTGCGTTTGAGAACAATTTTTTGTAGTACGATTCGACGAAACTTCCGATGATTTTTCCGTTTTTATTTCTCTCGGTTACACGCGCTCTCTCGTTTGTTTTCCTGTTTTCAATTTGGTTTCTCCAATGTTTTCTCTTTCGTTACGTCGACTTTTTTCTTCTTTTTCTTCCACACCAGAACGAATCTACGAATTCTCACGGCAACTCGTATCGTCCGAATGATACACCGCCCCCTTGTAATAGATTCTTATTTCTTTTCTTTTTTTTTTTTTAGTATTTAGTACCTGATGTGTTACGTTAGGCACTAAAAGTATCGCGTAAACAACCCGAGAATTTGTTTTCTTCAACGACGAGAATGAAAGAAAAAAGAGGTCGAAACACGTCGTATGTATGTATGTCTGTGTGTGTGTGTGTGTGTGTGTGTGTACGTTTTTTTGTTCTTCAATATTTTCTGTTCACCACAAACTTTCGTAAAAAAAAAAAAGAAAACGAGATAGAGGAGGGACGTAACGAGATGTATCGTTGAAATCGTCGCAAATGATTTGCTTTACTTTTCTTCGATTGACATAACGCATCGATGCGCAAACGAAAAAACGAAAAAAAAATAAACAAACAATAACAACAACAATAACAACAATAATGAAAGACGTCGAGTAGCATCGAATGAAAATTTGAAACAAAACAAACAAACAAGAAATACCAAAAGATCTAACGGTAAGACCATGTAAATAAATATTTAAAAAAACAAAAAAAGAAAACAAATAAACATACAAGTCACGCGCATAGTCCAAAATGAAAAGTAATAATAAAGGAGAAGAAATGAAACTGATACTAAAATCGATCGTTCTCAGCACACATAATTGTTCAAATACATTCTCCACTCGTCTACGAACAAACACCCACACACACACACACACACATAGTCACATATGCATCTTCGTCGCAAATATCTTTTGTACGATTTGAGAGACGGGCAGCGTTCCTGTATTGCGTAATCCTCGAAAAAAAAAAACAAACAAACAAAAACATACAATATCTTCAACCAACAAATGTTACCTTCGACAAAAATACCCTCGGAAAGCAAATAAAATTCCTTCGCGAAACGAATAATACCTTAAGGAGGAAGGAGACGAAAGGAAAAAACATAAAGAGAAATAAATAATGCACGTTACTACTGTCCAGAGAGAGAGCTTCGTCCCGTGGTCAAGTGCGTAAAACTTTTGTTTTTTTTTTTTTTTTTTTTTTGCGAATGGAAAGCAAAGAAGAAAACAAGAAAGAAGAAGAAAACAGTAAAAATGAAGATAACAAATAAAGAAAGAAAATGTAATCGACTCACAATTCATCGTATCTGTAGTACATCGAAAAACGTACAATGATAAGTTCATCTCGCACGCTCGAAAGAAAATAACATAATGACAAAAACAAAAAGAAAAAAAAAAAAACAACGGGAAAAGCGCGACGTTTGTCGAAGCGGGGCGAGCTTTTTGTTCCGCGAGACGCTCGATAAAAATGCCCCGTGTCTCCGTTATTTGCGGTAAGAAGAATTTAAATGAAGAATAATTTGTATATTTTTATACAAGATCGATGGGGACAAAACTTTACGTCGATAAAACAAAAACAAACAAAACAAAAACAAACAAAAAAAAAAACAAAAAATTATGATCTACCCGACACGAGTGAGATCGCCACAATGACGCATAAAGGAACTGACATGGCGAATGGAAGAGGAGGAAGAAAATGATGAAGAAGACGAAGACACAAAGTAACAAAAATAACTTAGGGAATTTCATCGATCGCGCGCTAATTCATAAAGATTAATCTCCGTTCATCGCATCGCATTTGTCTCAACTTTTCGTACGTGTTTCGTTGAAACAAAAGTAAACAAATTAACGAAAGGAAGAAGGGAAAATAAACAAAAACAAAAAAACATGAAAACAAATCGTATCACGAGGTGCAATCGAACTGAATTTTGCGTTGTGGAGTTAGGATATAAATATACAAAAACAAAAACAAAAACAAAAAAAAACAATTGTTCCGCCTGTACGACAGTGTCCAAAAAATTGTGGACTCCCCCAAAAGCGAGCGAGAGAGAGAGAGAGAGAGAGAGAGAAAGTTGCATTTGAAATAAACACAAGAAAGAAAGAAAAACCTTAAGTAAAAAAAATTACAAATTAAAATAAACTTAAATAAAATCATCGCACTGCTGCCTGCAGCCTTCTCAAGCAAAACGTTTCTGTCCTCGAGAATATTTGTCCGTCAACGAGATTTCGGCACTTGCTAATTATACGAAAAACAGCTGAAATGGCAAAAATCCGTAAATTAATAAGAACAAAAAAGGAAAAATAATAATAACAACAAAAACAAAAAAACCAAGAAGAAACAAAAACCACGTGAAATATCGAAGTTACGAAAGAAGGATACTGCGAGGATATGGAGATTTCGAAAGGATAATTTCGTCCCGATGCTTTTAAGGAGAATAATTTCTGTACCCAAAAATCAATTCGAGCTTTCGAAACGAGCTCTTGTCCGATTGTTCTTTCGTTTTTCTTTTTTCTTTCCTAACATGTTTTATTTTCGTTTTCACGTTCTTTTTCTCTCGAGGGACACCGAGAATTATTTTCTACGAGAAAACAAAAAAAGAAACAAGGGGAACGCGTACCTTTTGACGAGATGCAATATTAGTGTCGCAGACTGATGAAACTAAAAAAAAAAATAATTTAAACAAAACATGAAAAAAAATGAAAAAAAAAACAACAACGTACTTTTTACAAAATACAACTGGATAGCTAGCAAAAAAAAAAGAAATATCGAAATATTAATTCTCATTGAAATAGCCGAATTGCTGCCCTCGCAAAATGGTGGACACACGTATGTTGGTGTGTGTGTGTATTTGTGTGTGTGTGTGTCGTTTTGAAATTGGAATGAAAATTGAACGATCGTGGAGAAACTTTACACTCGCGAGACGTGAAACAAAAATTTACAGTAAAAAGTGTGTGTGAAAAAGAGAAAGAGAGAGAGAGTTGAAAAATGACGAGACGAGTTTCCAACGATTTTTGGGTACGGAATAAATGTTTGTCAATACGTCGGAGCGTACGTAATTTTTGTTTTTTGTTTTCTTCTCTTGGTTCGAAACGTTGTCCATTGATTTTGCTTTGTTTTTTTTTTGTTTCACGAATTGACGAATTATCCGTTTGTAGGCCGAGAAATTGAATTCATTATTTTTTATGTTATTTAGCTAATGTAAACGAAAGATACGAAAATACGAACAAATGTAATGATACACACGTCTCGTCAAGATTATTTCTCGAACGATCGAGTCGAATTCTCGGCAAAAGATAGAAACAAGAAAGAAAAAAAACGAGAAAAACAAAAAGATTGTAATGTTTTTTTTTTTTTTTTTTTTTTTTGAATATTGAGAACGATTCTTGTAACGGAGAGACGCGTTTCACGAAAATTCGACCGTCTATTTCGAATGGAGAAAAGAGAGAGAGAGAGAGAGGGAGAAAGAGAAAAAGGATAAAATGGAGAAAGAAAAATCTGAAATCAAGATTTCGATCCTACGTTTCTGGATATTGAATGAAGCGAGAATTAATTGATTTCGACCAACGGAAAATATAGAATATTTCTTATCCGAGTTGAGACGGAGTTTGGTTCCTTGGTACGATTGTATCGATAATAATGCATTTTTTTTATCTCTTCTTTTGTCTTTCTTTCTTCATTTCCTTTTTTCGTTCGTTAATTTCTTTGTTTTCAAACGCGAGCAACGGTGACTCGTATATTTTATTCCTTCTTTTTTTTTGTTCGTGTACGTCATTTCGTGACAATTATTATCATGGTGAAAAGAGTCGAAGAGAAAAGACGGTAGAGGAGGGGAGAGGGGGGGGGGGGGGGAGTAAGGAAGAAGAAGAAATGAAAAAAAAAAAAACAAGAATGAAAACAATTTCACCACCTCAACAGTTGTCGCAAAATGCAGAGTATTTAAGCCAATTAGCAACACAACAGAAAATGTATACATTTATAATATTCTAAGTGCTGGCCGAGACACGTTCGGGACAAAACAAATAACAAAAAACAAAAAACAAAACAAAAAGGAAAGAAATGAAAAACAACAAACCAAAACAGAAAAACAAGCGATTTCTCATCAGCCCCCGATTTCATCGAATGTATATATAATTGTTTCTCAAGAGATTTTCTCTTTTTCTCAAATGTGTGTGTGTGTGTGTGTGTGTGTGTGTGTGTGCGCGCGACGAAAGAGAAAAAGAAGAAAAAAAACGTGCGTTATAAGGATACGCGAAACTCCGGAAGAAACCTCGTTCTATTTATTGTCTTTTATTTTTCTAGATAACTTTTTCTTTTTGCTTCTTTCGGTTAACACGACTCGACAGAAAAAACACACACACACACACACACACGCAAAACAAAAAAAAAAGAAATTATATTTTACTGGATATAGAGCGATTTTCAAGAACACAGTCGGATGTTCGGCCGGCATTACATACGGTTTCCTGTACATATGCATCACTATTTCTCCGTGTAATTGAAATTAGACTGTCTCTGAAGAAGAAGAAGAAGAAGAAGAAGAAACAAAACAAACAAACAAAGATAAAACATACAATGTCTTTTGAAGAAATCTGTAAAAACAAACGAAGAAAAAAAACAAAAACCGGTTCAATATACAGTGTGTCAAACATACAAGAAGGGTGTTTCGTTGGAAAAAGAAGAAAAAAAAAAAAGAAAAAAGAGAGAAACCACAAAGAAGAAATGAAATTATAAAAGCGAGAATTCCCGTTTCCCTTTTGTTAGAGGACACTCCAAACGATATATACATATATACATTTAATTATATATATATGTATATGTGTGTGTGTGTGGGGGTGTTTGTGTGGGTGTGTGTGTGTGTGATTTTCTTCGATAAAAAAAAAAATAATAATAATAACAAACAAACAAAAAAACAACAAAAATATGCAACACAACAACAAAAAGTTTCTTAAACGTGCCGCGGCCAGAGTGAAATAACATAAGTTTCCTAACGTCATCTGTAAAACATTGTGTTCAGAAAAAAAAAAAAAAAAAAAAAAAAAAAAAAAAAATATACTATAATACGACTGATAAGTTCCGACCGGGGACTAGTATGCGGCGTTCGAGAATTAGTGAGAGTGAGAAAGAATGAATAACAAAAATACCTAAATAAAAGTGCGTGAGAGAGAGAGAGAGAGAAAGAAAGAGAGAGAGAGAGAGAGAGAGAGAAACAGCACCGTCTCGATTGTCGAATGCTCGCCACCGTGTTTAGGGCGAAAATTATAAATGAATGAATGCAGAAACTGAAGTAAGAAGAAATAAGAAGAAAGAAAAAAAAAAACAGCCGACTTATTAACACGAAAAGACGTAAAACTCCATTCAAGATGAAGATATAAAATTGTATCTAACCTGTATACATTGACATATTATGATTATTATTATTATTATTATTATTATTATTATTATTATATATAATATTGTAATTAAGAATTTGAAACGATATTACATAAGGTTAATAATAAACAAACGCATCTTCACCTTTTGTTGCAGAGCTTTCTATTGGCGATGATTTTTGATGTTTGGTCCCTGTTCTCTCTTGTTTATCAGATTGTCTTTTTTAGATTCTTCACAATACGGTGAAACGTAATATTCTTTTCCACAGGTTTGCGTATTACTTTTGTGTGTTTGTTTGATCGCATTCGAATTTTTGCCGCGTAATTGTCGGTGGCGCCTCTTAGCAGCGATGACGAGAGTTAATAATCGATTAATCGAAAAATATCGATTGTTACGAGTGTCTCCCTCACGCGGCTACCGCATCGTCGCCATCTTGGAAAACAAAATGTCTACTTTGATGCATGGTGGAACGTGTCAATTAATATATCTTTCATAATTTATTTGTTCTCGTTCGTTAAAACGAGATTTTTATGGTGCTAACGAGTTTGCCGTGTTGAATCTTTTGTGAAACATGAGCTTTTCGGTGAAGAAAACGGGGGGGAGGATGTGGCACGAGGCCAGAAAACAGGAGAAGAAAATTCGCGGGATGCTGGTGGATTATCGAAGGCGGGCAGAACGCCGCAGAGATTACTACGAAAAAATTGTAAGCTTTTAAGTGTTGTTGCGATGTTAAATTTTTATTGGTATCAAAGAAGTTTTATCGATTCCATGATACACACTCGTTTCAACCAATTATATCGAAATTGAGCATCGTTGAGTGTATTAACCTTAACGCTGCATTGCGATAAAACGTTCGATATTGCTGTATGGAAATATTTGGTTAAGCGTTTCTACTAAGCTGTATTTC
The DNA here is from genome assembly GCA_964007305.1 of Netelia melanura. NCBI lineage: Eukaryota > Metazoa > Arthropoda > Insecta > Hymenoptera > Ichneumonidae > Netelia > Netelia melanura. The sequence continues at coordinate 6,603,381 of OZ023258.1, forward strand.
CAAATTCAGAAATCCGATCCGACACAATTCCTTCAGTTGCACGGAAGACCCTGTAAAATACATTTGGACCCGGTTATTGCCGCTGCTGGTGACAGTCCAGCGAATATGTAAGTTGTAAAATCACTTTTTATGATGGCGACGCAAAGTACCGATCGTGGCGCTAGCGTCGATATCAAAATGGCGGATACGAGAATGCAAACGTATGAAGCCTACGGGCCCTCGGCGAGACGATACTAGATGGATGTCAATACTCGATAATACTGACGATTTTTTGTTTTAATAGGATGCCTTGGCAAGGAAACGACGACAATCTCATAGACCGTTTCGATGTAAGAGCTCATCTGGACTGGATACCGGAAGCGCCAGACACAATAGACGTGGACATTGCCCTGACCAGCGAAGACAGACATATCAACTATGAACGCTATCGTATAATTGTTCAAAATGAATTTCTCGGAGGTTGAAGACACAAATCAAAGCAATTTCAAGATTCAATAGCAGTATATCGAGATATACACAAAAGGGCTTGATTGGTTTTTCTCTAAATCACGTTTCTGTTTTCACTAGTAACCGAAGAGAAATTCCTTCATCAAATTCATTTGGAGGAGCAATTTGGCTCCTCCACAAAACCAGATTCAATCAAGGACAAGAAAAAGTCTAGCAATAATGCAGCTATCGGCTATAATTATGAGACCGAGGAAGCGATATCGGAGCCGGTTAAACCCGCCGATCCAAATACATCGGAGGAAAAACCTGATGACGAGGATAGCGATATCGATTTGGGTATTATTCACCTTCTTTTTCTATCTTTAATTTTGTTTTATCCGAAAATATCTGACCATCTTTTGTCTTTATTCGCAGATATCTGCGTAGACGTATCACAGATCGAACCGTCCCAAGCGCACGAGATGAACCAAGTTGCTCAAAAATATGGTCTTCTAGGAGCGGATTATTTTAGTTTTTTAACACAAGATTTTGAAGAAGCGGAAACACTCAGACAAGCACGAAAACAGGAGGAGGAAAAGGCAATGTACTCGGGTCGTCGATCGCGTCGTGAGAGACGAGCGTTTCGAGAAAAGAAGATGATCGGTCGCGTCATGAGTCCACCTAGGTAAAAGCCTAATGAACAAATCGCAAACTTTACTCAATTCTATTGAGATTAATATTTGTTCTTGCTAATTCGCAGCTACGCAGCACGAGAGAGTCCGGAATACAATCCTTATCGAAAATCGTCGTCGAAATCGCGTTCTCGCTCTACGTCGCCCGTAAACGCGGGCCAAATAACGTACATAACGAGCTTTGGCGGTGAGGAAGAAGCTCACGGTAGTTCTTCGCAAGTCACATCTTCCAGTGCAAAGAGAGTCAATTATTCGCACTTGAGACGGAAGAGGTCTGAAAGTCCAGTGTTCAATGACAGAAATATTAGCCGACGAATGTCGAAGTCACGTTCTAGAAGTCGAACACGCTCATTAACGAGAAACAAGTCATACAAATCGCGCGATAGACGACGAAGTCCCTCACGAAGCCGGTAAAGTATCAAAACTTTTCAATGAACACGTGTAAATATACGTAAAAAGAATCTCAAGACTGAATCATTGAAATATTGTTAAACAGAGGACGAAGAGGTCATTCACGACCGCGCAAGCGGATAAGATCAAGGTCGCGGAGTCGCACCCGCCGTTCGCGAAGTCGACAGAGAGTCTCATCCCGCTGCAAAAGTGCGAGCAGATCAAGATCGCCCCGGTCCGTGTCCCGTTCAAGATCACGTTCGCGCTCACGGTTTCGACGTTCAAGGACATCGTCATCGAGCACTTATTCAAGATCGCCGACACGTTCAAGATCAAAATCTCGTAATAGAAGTCCGTCGCGAGACAGTTTTCGGAGAGGCCGTTACTCGATTTCAAAGTCTAGATCGAGATCAAGATCCAGATCGAAATCTCGAACGAAATCTAGATCGAGATCGAAGAGCCGTGGAAGTTGTAAACGATCGAGAAGTACGGAAAACAAGACATCGACCTTGCCAAGGTGAGTCGAATAACGTTGTTGGAAATGAAATATTATTTTCATAAGATTTGTTGATCCCAATCGAACGATAATACATTTTTCAATGCGTTCAAAAGGTATTACGGTCGTCGTGGAAAATCCTCGAGTCTCGAGTTGGAGTTGTCAGATAACGAAGAGAAAAATGTCCACAATGGACCCAAAGTACCGACCACTAGTACAAACGTGTAAGTTTATATTCGTTAGTGAATTATGGAGCGCCAACGCCATCATCTACATTGATTAACATACTTTATATTTGCAGGAACAAGCCAAAAGCAGGGTTAAGTACAAATTCTGGTGGCGGACACAAAGTCAGTAAGAACCGTAACGCTTTTTTTAGTCACTTAATGCACAGAGCAATGAAAAGAAAAACAGAAAACAAACAAAAAATTGTCCGGTCTAAACTACCCAATTGTCGCGTTGGTCCACGGGATCGTCGTCGGAATATCATCGATTTTTATGTCCGATGAGACATTTATTTATATATTTTTTTCTGCAATTATTTACACGAGAGTTATTCAATGAAATTGATAGCGCAAAGATGTCGAAGTACGGTCGTACGAATCTTAACAGAGTCGACGTTCCGACATTCGACTTCTTTGAAATACCGATGGATCGGTTCTTGAAAAAACGTACAATTTTCTATGACGCAGTAAAACTTGCGATTGTTTAATTGCCGCTTGTAGTTTATCACCCTTTGATCGCTTTAAGTAATCGAAAAAAAGATCTCTCCACTTTCGTTCATAGAGTCGTGTGTCTTGAAGAGTTTCGTTTTTCAGTCGTCGAAAACAACACCCCAAGAGCGGCTTAAAAGGAAGATGCAAGCTCTATTGAATCGACAATGTAAGTGGAATTACGCTACGATTGAGCTCGGGTAGCGTATATGATCACATTAACGTTTCTTTTACTTTTGCTACAGACAAGGCGGACAAAAAAGCCGAGCAATTAAGGATTGAAAAGATGGAACAACAGAGGCAGGATCGTGAAGATGAAATCAGAGAAATGTCCCTAAAACTACGTCGCAAGTATGTAAAGTTGTATTATGAACACGATTTTTTCTCATCGGAACGATAATATATGCAACTTTTGTTTCTTTCCTCCGCAGACAACGAGAGAGGCGGCATCGATACGAAGGCCACAGCTCGGATTCTCGATCATCCCCATCACGATCGCCCAGCCCAGCTCGAAGTCCTCGGCATGTAGTCCGACGTGAGAGACGCGACAGAGATAACCGTGAATTGGATGTCGACAACGAAAGGGAAAGAGATCGTGACCGACGTGATGATCGTGAAAAGCGGCAAGAATCGCGACGAAGATATAGAGAAACTCCACCGAGGTCGTTAAGTCCACGGAGCAGCAGGTATGTTGACTGGAATTGTTCAGTCTTTGTTAAACATTATAAAAAATAACGTGCACTGTATTTCTATAATGATCTCTTTTCTTTTTGTTAACAGGGGCCTCGTTGACTATTGAACTTCAAGATTGACGAAATTCTATCAATCATCTCGATGAATTGAATGTTTATATCTAGATGTTACCAATCTTCCATTTCACAAATCTTCCTCCGATCGTTGTTAGCGCTTTCACAAATTATTTGTACGTTTTGAGTCGACCGTCATACCGCGACACCGGTCGTCTCATTTGTTTTGCGGCGGCACAATTACAAATATACTGTAGAATTTTGTCCAATAAACGAAATCATGTTCAATAATGTTACGAACCCAGAGGTAAACCTCGGACAAATCCACGTTTCCCGATGCTGTATCTCCGTTCTCTTTCGTCCTACAGAAAATTGTACGAGTAACTTTTTAAAGAGGTAGGGAATAGGACAAAATTTGTGTTGCTGTAAAAAGCCTCATAATCATAATATTCGTGTTGCGCGAAAAATGTTTGCAGCCAACTTAACGTGGATGTAAAATAGTGAATCCCATCGATGTTCGAGTATTGCTGTGCTCCCACCTAATCTCGGATGTTGAGCAGGATTCTCAGAGTGGCATCACATGCGGCGTAAGATCCATACGCCGCCGTATGGATCAAAGAATATTACACGCGTAGAGTAGCAAATAGAGTTATGTCAATTGTAATATTAATTTACTGAACGTTGTGGATTTGAGGCGTTGTGTGATTGAGGCGTTCATTTTCGGTTACAGTAGTCAGTTAACGAGAGCCTAGTAACCTTACGATCTAGTAACTTTCGGTTAGGTGCTCTTGCTACACTTGCAAGCTATTGGTTCACGCGCAACCCCTTCCATATTGCAGTATTGCAGATGTCCATAGTCAGCTGTTCGTTGTAGTACTTGTCGGTTACGGGGTGTAGTTATCTGTTTTGAGACTTTATTCTATTTTCGCAAAACACAAGAAGCCAACATGTGGTACGAAATGTTGCCATCGATGACGATTATTACCGGGTGTTTGTATCTTCCACAAATTGCCTCGTGGTATCTGCATAAAGCCGTTTTCGGCAATGTGAGTTTCTAACCTCTCTTTTTTACATAATATTTACAGTTGAAATTTGTTCACTTAACTCCCAATATATAATGTCTTTGCAGGCTATGCGACGCGATTGTACGGAGGTATATGGTCGTACGATGTTCCACAGGGACACTCGTATCGATGGTGCTCCTTGGAAAATTCGGGTAATGATAAATGACACTTTTCTTCATACCTTTAAATTCTTACCGATATGTTCGATTCATTTTTTCAGGGCTTGGAGAACATTCCCGATGAATGAGGGCCATTAATGTAGACCAATTGACTATAAAAGATCTAATGAATTCTGCTGTCAATGTAAATAATCTTAGACCGACCATTGTCAAACTTTGATAAGCAGAGTTCTTACTAGAAATATACGAATGAATCTTATGTATGGAAATATGTTATTCTTTGTTTGCGTTATTAGACTATATCTTGATAACATGTAAACATTATATATGATGAAAAGCAACGTATACGAACAAAAGTATGTGCTCATAGCTATTATCAACGAATTCAGACGACTACAGAAGGAATAAGCATATCCTTAATTTGTAACATGAAAAATGGTGTACCCCGACAAAGTTGTGCACCCCAATGACTGGCGTCGCTAGTGTCGCTATAAACATGTGTTAGGTCACACAGACACGCTCTCGTATACCTCACACAAACTCATGGCGTAGCTCCGCCTCCTCTCTCACCAAGCATGTCTTGCAGTCTATCTCGCTTTTTCTAATTTGAGGTATAGGCTAGGGTACACATGCCATCTTTCTCTTTTTCTGTGCTGTCTATCTCGCTTTTTCTAATGCGAGGTATAGGCTGGGGTACACATGCCGTCTCTCTCTTTTTCTGTACTGTCTATCTCGCTTTTTCTAATGCTAGGTATAGGCTGGGGTACACATGCTGTTTCTCTCGATAATATCGACGCTCAGAACGTTAATAACCATATAAGTTCAAATAATTTTAAATAATGCAAATGTAAAAGATAACCTATCTTTTACATTTGCATTATAAATTAGCTGAGAGTTGACACGGATGCAGAAATTAAAGCTCTTAGCATTTTTTATAATTCTTCTTCGTTAATTTATATGAAAAAGAAAATTTATCTGTATGCAAAAAGCAACAAAACAATACAAAAAAAATAAAGATAACAAATGCATTCCAGGGAGATTCGATCGTTCGACTCTCAGTATGAGGCTCTCTATTGAGCATTGAGAGACGACAAGGCGTTCACATTCTCGTGGCTCCGCCCATAGAGATGAGTACAGTATCGGCGTGACGTCACAATCAACCGACGCGACACCAAGTGGCAGTTTCTCGCGGAGAAAATTAAGGATAGGCACATTCCTTCTGTAGTCGTCTGAATTCGTTGGTATTATCTTTCGTCGTTACCATTTATAGACATCAGAAAAGACTTCCAAGTTTGACCGAGAGATGGCGCTGACATGTCCTTTTCGGACTTGCTTTTCAACTCAGCCGGATAAGAAACTTCCAAAGTTCTACATAATTTTTCTTCGTCGCTAAATGATTTATTTTATTTATTATAATATTATTATTATTATTATTATTTATAGCGATAGAAAACACTTAAACCGCGTTAAAAGAATTTTTCTAATAATAAAAGAGGGATATTTAAAAAAGAATTATGTTTCATCTTTCTGCATTTTGCAGACATTTTATTAAAATTCGAAGACTCACTGCTCAATGCGTTGCACATATGCATATTGAAAAACAGAGAATTTCGTAGTTTATAAAAATTGTATTAAACTAAAGATTCCCTCTTCGATTAATTGAGAAGAAGAAATCCAATTTTGTTGTAGACTTTTGATATTCGAAAGATTACGATGATGATGGACGTTGAATTGTTGAGGAATTAACTGATCATATCGAGAATCTCCTTCAACGACTTTCCTTCCAATTGCTTGTTTATAATAGTCTTAGCCATGTTGTTAACGTAGTCAGTCACCTCCTTCTGATAATCCTGCAGTAATCTAGGCGCCATGTCGGATATCGCCTCGCTCAAGATACCAGACGCATCGTCATCGTTGAAAATTCCCGTTGCATTCAGCTGATTAATAAATTAATTAATTAGCGTAATATTCTTTAATTCTCGTTTCCTGTAAAACTTCTAGTGGACTTGGACACAATAATGGATACAAACAATTTGTATAGTTATTTCTTCAATCCCTAAATTGAAATTACATTCTTACCTTCATAGCACCCAGACTAATGGAAGTCTGGATGTCCTTAACGCTCACACCGCCGAAGATTCCAACCGACGCGACCGACTCGAAGGACAAATCATTGAGCGTTAACCTGCGAGCATAAAACACACGTATTTCCCCTTTTCTCTTAGTTTCTTAATTGATAATTAATCAAAACACGCCGTTTCGTCAGAACGAATCTCAAAGTGTGTTTATTTACTCAAGTGGTCGAGTGGAGACGTAGATGGGCCGAGGTAGAAAGAAAAAAAGTCCAAAAGATCAGAAATGAGCGATGCCAATAATCGCGTGCTCTGACATTTACAATGATTGTTACTCGAGCGATTAGATGTTTCGATAACGGAAACGGAAAGAAAAAGAGGCCGGACACGATCAACCGATGCGTGATAGTAATTCGTCGGTGGGCGGGGAGAGACGAAGAGTTTAGGTCGTTACAGAAACGAGAGAATTCCCTTGACGAACGATCATTAATAACTACCTTGTGGTAATATCTTGAACTTGTCCCTATTTGACCGCAAACTAAACTCGACATTGTCGCACGCGACCGATCGACCACGCTCTGTAATATTTTTTTAACATTTTATAGGAAATAATTTTTTGTGGTTCTAGTCAAGGTGCTCCATCCATCAATTTCTAGGACAACGGTCGAATTCGAGTATTAATAGAAACTAAAGCTTGCCCTGGATTGTTTCAAATTCTACAATATGGTCGTTTCGAAAAGACTCTGAGGATTTTAAGTCAAGAAACATTTCAAGAAAAATATAGGTCACAGGAAAAAGGTGATGCAAAGTTTAAGTCGTCCTACCCGACAATACTTGAATTTTCATTTTACAAATTCAATTCTAGGAAACAATTCTTTGTGATTCTAGCCAAGGTGCTCCATCCATCAATTTCTAGGACAACGTTGGATTCGAGTATTAATAGAAACTAAAGCTTGCTCTGGATTGTTTCAAATTCTACAATATGGTCGTTTCGAAACGACTCTGAGGATTTTAAGTCAAGAAACCTTTCAAGAAAAATATAGGTCACAGGAAAAAGGTGATGCAAAGTTTAAGTCGTCCTACCCAACAATACTTGAATTTTCATTTTACAAACTCAATTCTAGGAAACAATTCTTTATGATTCTAGCCAAGGTGCTCCATCCATCAATTTCTAGGACAACGGTTGAATTCGAGTATTAATAGAAACTAAACCTTGCTCTGGATTGTTTCAAATTCTACAATATGGCTGTTTCGAAAAGACTCTGAGGATTTTAAGTCAAGAAAAATATAGGTCACAGGAAAAAGGTGATGCAAAGTTTAAGTCGTCCTACCCGACAATACTTGAATTTTCATTTTACAAATTCAATTCTTTTGCAACAATGAATAAAGATATTCTGTTTCTTATTTTCTTTAGGCACTCTGCAACGAGTGGAAGTATATATAAATAAAAACAATAAGAACTCACTCGTAGTGGCCTTCGCCAAAAATGTTGTTATCGCCGGCAACGACGAGGTCCATTTTGTAAAAACCGTCCGAATATATGTGAGGCCAAGTGAGACCGATTGTAATTGTCCTCTTGAATATAGAAACGTCAGCCTTGTCAACGTAGTAACCACTTAGACCCGTCACTTGAGCTTCACTCAATCTTGCCGATCCTCTGTTCAATTACAAAATAACAAGATCGATGAGCAAGATACAATAATTATCACTAAAATAAAATTTACGAGATAAGACAATTCTTCAAAACTTATTTACGAATAATTATCATCGAACTAACTCGATTATATCCAGCTTGATGTCCTGCTCTATTAACTCCGTGTAATACGGATCCATCTGCGGAATTCCAAGTTCCTCGTCGCCCTCGCGAAGCGTGTCCTTGAATTTCTCGAGGAAGTTACGGAATTTTTCACTATTACTCAACCTTAACGTCGGATCTAGAAATAAATACCAATAGGTGGGATATAATAGCGTCCGATGTTTCGAGGAAAGCTCCTACAGTGCGATAGTTTAATATCCTGCGAGGATACGTATGGATCGGGGACTTACCTTGCAGCGCGTTATCATTCTCGTTGATCCTGAAGGCAAGAGCTTGGCAGGCGACCAAGGCCACCAAGAGGATAAGTCCCAGGTACTTCATCGTCGTTTCTGTTGGTAACCAAGCGTATGTAGGACAATCGAAGGATTTAACATTGCGTTATTGTCGTAAGCGAGAATTCGATCAATCTACGAGTCCTGGCTCGATTAGGACTAGTGATAACGGACATTCCTGTCTCGAGCATAGCGAGACGATTATTCTTTCGCATACAAACGCGTGTCTTTGTACGATAAAAAAAGAATCGTTGATAAAAATCAAATTTACATTGCGATTTAAAAAAAATTTCATAATTTCAAGGATCGCGTGACGAGGCAAAGCTAAATATCGTAGTACGAATTTATAAAGTTTTAATGAGATCATTGAGATTTTAAATTTTCGCGCAGGATTGAAAATTATAGAATTTTAGAAAATTAACATTGATTTTATTTTTTTTCTTGTTTTTGTTTTTAGAGCGAAGCAACTATTTACGTCACTCAATGGCTCGTTTCATTCCCGAAAGCTGCAACTGTGCTCGATCGACGTATTTTCGCAAATTGGCACGTCAATTCGCGAACGAACGAGAAAAATCAAACGAGCGCAAAAGCGACGGAAGAAATCGTTTGTGTCGCATACGCGTTTGTCTCGTCAAGTAGATAAGTTGCTCACTCGTCGTACGGAATAGAACGAGCTCGGACCATGCGAATCATTCGCGTAACTCGAAGAGCTCGAGCAGTACGTCCGTAAACGTCGACCGGCCGTGACGATAAAACGGACTTAAATATCATCGAGAAAAACAATGTTTTTTTGTTTGTTTCTTTAACTTTTCATTTCGCGATTCTCGCTCTCCCGGATAAAACAAGATAACAAACAAAAAAAAAAGGAACGAAAATCGAAAGACAAATTTTTCAAAACCATCGAGCAACGATGTACTTACGTTGCTGCTCGTCCGTGGACCAAATTACACAAAGTAATTTCAATGGAAATAATCAGACGCGCGTAAGCCTACTGACACGATCATTCCACGCTCGACGCGTTATATACGTCCTATCTTTACATAAACACTTATCTATTATCGGAATCGAGTTATCTGATCGACCACAAAAATTTCAATCAAAAACTTAATCTTCGTTTCAAGATTAAGGAGTAAACGAGAGTAGCCACGCGATCTTGAGTAATGATATTAACGAGATTGAGAACGTAAGGAAATAAATAAAATTCGTTGTTTCGTGTCGCATGGCTGAACAGTGATAGATACATACGTGTGTGTGTCGCGAGTCGTCGAGGTAAAAGAAACGTATAATTACTGAGGAACGGTGAGAATAATCGTGCGTACGCGAGACGCAAGGATAACGTTATCAATGACGTGCGTAAAGCGGCCTAACGTATGAGCGAATTAAGTTTTTTTTTTTTGTTTTTTTTTTTTTCGGACGATAGTGACGATACTTAAATGTGTATGTCGAACACACATTTGTAAAAGAATAACACGAGCTTTGGCTGATACAAACACTCGTTTACGTAATGCATAATAACGTCGAACGATACTAACTGGCACGTTATAACTATATGCCGGATACACTCTCACGTTTGAATCAATGAATTAATGACGCCTCGGTTTGTCTTGCATAAGTGGCCGGAAGTCTGATCGGAGGTGGACGTACCAACCTGTGATATAAGTTATATATCTACAATTATATCTATATTTAGTAAGTATATAGTCAAGGACAGATATATCGTCAAGTTTCAGTAACTTGTATGTCCAACTTTCTCTCTCTCTCACTCTTCTAAGAGAGGAGGGGGGGAGATTGATTGATCGATTGATTTTTATAGCCCAGAATTTCTTTGGGGTGAATTATAACTTTCATAATAATTTTCTTAATATTTTCCACAATTTTTTTACAAATCTTAGAAAATATAGTTAAAAATAAAAAAAAATATATATAGAGAGAGAAGGGAGATAATGATAATGATAAATTTATTATGCCCTAGCCCACTATGGGGCAAATTTACAAATTGTCATTGTAACTTGTAATGCCTTACAAAAGCACGAAAATACAAAAATCAAAACTAAAAACTAAAATCAAAATCACGTAATAACTCCTCAATCTTAATTGAACATGAATCATAACTAATAAGTCATACAATAAATTGCAATGAGAGAGGGAAAGGGATAGGAAGAGAGAGAGGAGGAGAGAGAGAGAAAGATGGAGAGGGAGAGAGAGTTTATCCGGCTCCTTTCCGTTTTCCGAATAGTTTCACGTATATAGCTCGTGTATAAATATTTCATTCGTGTACCCAGTTGCTTGTAGACTTGGTTATATGCAACGTTGCGAGGAACGACGATATCGCGGTTGTTCCCAAAACCTCCAACTTGCAAAAGTTGCACCTGCTGTAACCGAGTTGACGATACGTTCGATCGTAGTTTCGTCGACTACCGGCAACGATCCTGGCCTGAAATATTTTTATCGTACGATAATCCAAACCTTCTGTAGATATAAATTTAAATATATATGTATACATATATATATATGTATATATGGTAAATTTCGTACCGCATTTCGAAGAGAACTCTCTCTCTCTCTCTCTCTCTCTCTTGCCGGGTTGTCTCGTTCCGACAATTCCATGCTACTGGGAAGAGCGAATGGGTCGTGCAGGAATTTCCGTAATTTTAATAACGTCGTCGGGAGTCGGGTACAACCCCTTTTCCTCCTGTCCCCGGCCATTCGTCGTTCCTCGAACACGCGGCGAAATGAAAATGTATTCACCGAGATCCACGGAGACCTTTATTTCCCGGGATACCGTTGACTCCTAGCGATATAAAGAAGAAAGATAAAAGAATGAAAAAGTAAAGAATAAAAAGAAAAACATAAAAATAAAAAAAATACGTGTTGCACGTTTGTCTGTGTGTGTGTGTGTGTGTTCGTGTTGATAAGAGGAAATAGAAAATTGTTCGAGAGAATAGAAATTTGAAACGATTAGCTACTTTGTTATTCCCTTCGAAATTACGTAATTAATTAATTTCTCGCGAATAAAAAATTAATAAAATTTGTTTATTTCTCAGTCTCGTTAAAAAACAAAATAAGAAAAATTGTAAATTATTCGCTCTAAGACTTTCCAAATAAGTGGCGAAAAAACTTCTCCAGGGACGAAAACTAAAGAAAGCGAAGAAAAAAGAAAAAAAAAAGAACAAAAGAAAGAAAATAAGAGAGAAACGAAAGAGTCGAGACGTGTGGCAAGTCTCGTTTGACTGCGAGGAATAGTCCCACCCGAGTCGGTATAAAAAGGGAACAATAAAATCTCATTGCGACGCGAGAGAGAAGAATAAGGAGTAAAGGGATGGAGGAGATTGAGCGAAAGAGAAGCGACGATTATAATCGAAAGAATAATAAGCATCGAAGTGGACGGAGAAAGAGGAATGGAGAAATAAAAAAAAAAAAAGATCGCTTCGTTTTCTCGTGGCGAGACGAAGAAAGAGGAAGAGAGGAGAGAGGGAAGGGGGATACCTCAGAAAAGTGTCGATTTTTTTTGTTTTTAGTTTTCTTTTTTCTCTCAGACAGAAAGAAAGAGAGAGAAAGAGCGAGGGGGTAGGAGAAGGAGGGGGAGAGGTCGGAGTGAAAGAGAATGACGAGGATAAGACGATGAAATGGAAAATAATACGAGAGAAGCGAGAAAGAACGAAATAAGAAAGACACGAGCAATCGGGCGATACAAGGAGAGCGAGGGAGAGAGAGAGAGAAAAGTGGTGTTGAGGGTAATGGTATGAGAGAGACGATGCGAGAGTGAGATTGAAAGGCCAAGCGCGAGGGAAGAATGAAAAAGGACGGAAAGGGAGAGAGAGGGAGAAAGAAAATGGAAAGAAAGATGAGAGTGAGAGAAAATCGCAAGAGCTTGGGAAGATGGTCGTGGGGTTGGACAAGTTGCCGCGGGATGATAGAAGACGAGAAAAAAAAGAGGAGCTACGTATAGTGAGTAAAACCAAGAGAGAATGAGATAGAAAATCAAGAGAAAATGAGATAGAAATTCAAGGGAGAATAAGATAAAGAGAGAGAGGCAGTGTGTGTACGAAGAAACGCGATGTGTGCGAGAGCGAGGATGCGATGGGGGTTGGATGTCGTGCGAGGGTAGGAGCTACCCTGACGACGAAGGGAGGATGACGACGGTAGACAAAAGTGGAAGAGAGAGAGAGAGAGAAAGAGAGAAAGAAAAATCGAGGGACAGAAAATTGTTGGACGAAAGTGAAAGACGGAGAAAAATCCACCCTTAGACGAGAAGAGATAAAGAACAGAAACTGAGAGAAAGAGAGAGAGAGAGAGAGAGAAAGAGAGAGAGAGGGAGAGAGAGAGAGAGTGAAAGATCGTGAAGAGAGAGAGAAAAATCGAGGGACAGAAAATTCCTGGACAAAGGGAAAGACGGAGAAAAATTCACCCTTAGACGAAAAGAGATAAAGGACAGAAACCAAGAGAGAGAGAGAGAGTGAGAGAGTGTGTCTGAGAGAGAGAGAGAGAGAGAGAGAGAGAGAGAGGAATGAAAAGATGAGAGACAGAAAGCGCAGGAAGATCGCGTAACGAAAGAGGAAAAGAAAAAAAGTGGGAGAAAAAGATAGGGATGGAAAATCACGAAATGAAGGATAAAGGGAGTGAGAAAGACGGAGCGAGGGTGCAAAAAAGCGAGAGAGGGAGAGAATGATAGAAGATCGCGTAACGAAAACGAGTGAGAGAGAACGTTGCAGGAGAGCGCGAGGGGTTGAAGCAAAGGAGACGAAACAGAGAGCGAGCGAGAGAAAGCGAGGTTTCTAGGGGTAGTGGAAGAGTGGTGGGAGGGGGTAGCACCGCACACAGGACAGAACAGCAAGCTCCGCTCCGCTGGTGCCGTGGTGCTAGTGCCGCTGGCTGCTGGCTGCTGGTTCACCCTCACTCGTCGCGGCTCGGCCGAGCTCAGTGCGGCCTGAACGGTTAGCCGGCCTACATCGCACGAGATCGTTCGTTCGTTCGCTCGTTTCGTAAAAAATAATTTAAACAAAAAAAGAACAAAAAAAAAATAAAAACCATCAGCAACCAAAAAAAAAATCCAAAAATCTTTAAAAAAAACAACAACAACAACAAAACAAGAACAAAACAAACGTATACATAGATAACAAAAATAATTGGAGAAGTTAAAAACGTAACAGCAATAAGAGGAAAAAACAAAAGCTGGAAGCTTCGTCTCGACGTTCTGTCCTACGGTCGAGCTTAAACGTCGAGACGATCTCGGCGTCTCAGTAAACGGATAATTCGACAGATTTCGCTGTACCTTTATTGTTGTTACCATTGTTATTGTTATTCTCCTTTTCTCGTTCGTTTATTTTTGCTCCAACTTTCGCAACGTACGCGAACCAATTTTCTTCCTTTCTCTCGTTTCGTATTTAACTCACAATCCGTCTGTATACACGGTGATAGTTCAAGGAGATAAGGAAAAACAGAAGGATAATCTCGAGACAAGAGAGAGAGAGAGAGAGAGAGAGAGAGGAGAAAGAACGAATCGAAAAAAATAAAATCTTAAATAATCGTTATTACAAAAAGAAGTGATAAAACAATGGCGAATTCGTTCATTTGAGTTTATCGAATTTTTGTTTTCCTCCTTCACCTTATCTCTCTCCCTGTTTTTTCTATCACTCTGTCATTCTCTCGCTCACTCACTGGTTACCCGTGTTTTAATCCCGTAGTATCTCGTCACGATAACGGCGGCAATTTACATAGTTATTACCTCCCCGTACGTGGACCGCTCGGCGTTTATCAACGACGCATCGTTCGCACAGAGTTAAAGTATATCGCGTGTTATATATATATATCTACATCTGTGTCTATAGACTTATACATATAATAATAATAATAATAATAATAATATATATCGCTTTGTGTCTATAGTCACATATATACATATATATAGATAAATATGTATATGTATATATATATGTATATACGTATGGTTGGTCATCGTCGTCGGTGAAACTTCCGGAACGGTCTGGCTCTTGTCGTCGTTGCCGTTGGCAGCGATACAATCGCGAAGGAAACGTTTTCAGAACGATCAAGGAATCGTGCGTAAAAGAAGAGCTTGTTTTCTTTTTCTGTTTCCTGGGTACCCGAGTGTGCAACGCAAAAAAAATAAATCTGTGATCGTTGATTCGACGGATATTAAGAGAGAGAGAGAGAGAGAGAGAGAGAGAGAGAGAGAGAGAGAGAGAGAGAGAGAGAGAAGGAAAAAAAATAACGAGGAAAACAATAAAGAACGTGACTACGAGTATTTAGAATAATAATAATAATTGTTGTTGTTGTTTTTATTATTATTATTGTTATTCCCAATTTTAGTAACGTCGAGACGTTGTTTTGCTATTTTTGTTTTTATCGTCGGTTTGAACTAAAAAAAGAAACGTCGGGGTGAAACGTAGTTAAAAAAAGAAAACAGAAATTAATGAATAAAAATTAAACGAAACAGGAAAATCGAGGAAAAACTGTTTTTTTTTTCATGTGCGATTGGTGATTTTTCGATCGTCGAGAAGACAAGAACGTTAACGTAAATCGTAAAATTGTTTTCTGGTGCGTATTAAAAAGGGACGAGAATATCGTCGATACGCGGAAGTTGATTTAAATTTATCGTGGACGAGAGCCACGCGAGGGCAAAGGACAAAATTTTGTGCCGGAAATAACGTCGACGGGAAATATATATAAGAGGAGGAGGGAGGAAAGAAGAGGAGGAGGTGGTGGAAGATAAGGAAAGAATAAAAAAGAAAAAAGAAAAGAAAGGAAAAATATTGGCAAGTCCGATTATCAACGAAGACGCGAAGATTCGAACGAAGAGGACGAAAGTGCGAGACTTTTACGTTCGCGATTGGAGCAGCGACGTCCGTCAGCCCCGGATGCCGTGCTATAGGGCCGAGGTACACTATTTACTTTTTACGTACGCTAATTATCGACACGATCGTCGAACGAAAAAATTTTTGTTGATTTTTTTTTTTTTTTAATTTTTTTTTGTTTTGTTTTTGTCAGGGGAGAGAATGGGGATGTTTTCGAAATTGGAGGAATTTTTTTGTTGGATGGAATTTAAAAATCGAATTGAGAGTAGAATGATAAAGTTTGATAATTTATTTATCGGTAATTTTTCATTCTGCAATTTTCAAGGTGAGTTTGCAAGGTGAAGGGGTGTTAGGGATGTTTTCGAAATTGGAGGAATTTTTTGTTCGATGGAATTTAAAAATCGAATTGAGCGTAGAATGATAAAGTTCGATAATTTTTCATTGTGCAATTTTCAAGGTGACCCTGCAGGGTGAAGGAATGTTAGGGATGAAAATAAGGGTGTTTTTGAAATTGGAAGAATATTTTGTTGGATTGAATTGAAAAAAAGAATTGAGAATCAAACGATAAAGTTCGATAATTTTTCTATTAGTCATTTTTCATTCTGCAATTTTCAAGGTGACCCTGCAAGGTGAAGATTCTTTCATGGAAACTTGTTTAACAATTTATTATCACTTTAAAGTAATGAAAATTGATAAAATTTTTTGTTATTAATTATTTTTGTTAACGTTATCGATACTAATAAAAAGAAATCTTTTTCAATGAACGAAGACTCGTTGAAGATTTAAATTCTATATAAAGTTCGAATCGTATGAAAATCGTCGCTTTTAATCAAATTAATTTCAAATGAAATGCAAATATAAATCTGTCCTGATTTAATTCACAATTATCGTCGAATATCAAGATCGTTCCCATCCAGACGTGCGTCCTCGTAGCCAAAAATGAAGGAACGTGACGAATATTTTCCCTTAAATTCCATACGCATTGCGTACAAGAAAGAAAACGAACAAAATTTCTACCGAACAAGATCGAATTTTTCTCCCTTCGGCCGAATAATTATTTTATCAATATTAATTACAATTTATTCTTTCTCGTACAAAGCAAAATAATCTCGTCCCTGGCAAATCGCAACGTGACAATTACGTTTGCCCTTTGATTTTCATCCCTTGAAATTTTTCGTATCAATCAAACAATTTTAATTACCATCGAACAAAATATTTATTTAATTCAAATTCAACGTTTTTTTTTCATCCTACTCATACGTACCAATAAACGAAATACATAGGAATCTTCGCATGTGTTCGTAATTACGAGTTTTATCAAGTGGGAGAACGACGAATGTCGATGTGAATCATTGCGTCGGGGTGGGGGGGGGGGGGGGGGGGGAGGGGCATAATCGCAATGTGTAATCTCCCGTGTAATCGGGCTGCAGTCGAGTAACGAGGCGTCGAGGCCAGACACCGGAGAGTAGTATTATTGCGACAGTACAAGAGCTATTGTACAGTGGATAGAGAGACCGCGCGGTGAGGCTGAAACGAATGCTCAGGCATTCGAGAAACCTTTACTTGCTCTCTCCCTCTCTCTCTCTGTCTCTTTGGTTTTATGTACACACATCGGGCGACAGCAGCAAACTACACAACTAGTTCAACTGCGGTCTTTGCTCTCTCTCTCTCTCGCCCCCCCTCTCCCCCTCTTTCTCTCTCTTCCCCTCCCTCTCTCTCTCTCTCTCTCTCCCTTTTTCTGTCTCTCTCTCTCTCTGTTCCTCTCTGTTTCTGTCCGTCCGTCTGTCTGTCTGTCTGACTGTCTGTCTGTTTGGCTGTCTGTCTGTCTGTCTGTCGGTCTGTCTGTCCCCCACTCTCTCTCTCTCTCTCTCTCTCTCTCTCTCTTTCTCTCTGGCTCGTGTACAATACCACACAGCGTGTACTACGACCTCGTCGATTATTTCCTCCACGATTTTTGCACCCCAAGAGATTGCGGAAAAACCGCAACCCCTTTCTCACCCCCACCTCCTCTCCCCCTCCTACCCTTTGCTTTTTCGCGAAACGTAGAAAATTTCGTTATCCGTTAGTCTCCTATTCAACTGCATCGATGTTTGAAAAAAAAACAGGCGATATAGCTAAGGCGACTTAAATGTCGAGCAATTTTTTTGTTTCCTTTTGAAAACCATTACTCGTTATGCAACCTTCGTATGCTTCGAACAACGGTCGAAAATTCATTCGTTTCTTTTTCGCATGCAAATGTAACCCATTCTCGCGTATGCTTGGTTTTTTCTTTCTCTCTTTTTTTACAACGTTGGTATTCATGATTAATTAATTATTCGTAATAATTCGTTCGTAAAGCAAAATTTAATTACTCGCGCGCTTATCTCGTAACGAGATCATTATTTCGTTAATAATAATAATAATAACAATAATATTAATAATAACAACAATAATCATTCGCAACGTTACACGAATAATCGTTCCGTTCGTGGAAAATTAATTTGTTTCACCCAGGAAAAATTGTATATCCGCGCTATTAATACGAATATCGAGCGATCGTGTCTCGATTCGACAATATCAATTTATTCCTGCTAATCTAAAATCCTAAATAATAAGAAATTGACTAAATTCGCAAGTATTCAAAAAAACAACGACATTTCACAGAATCTAAAAATTTAAAAATCAAAATTAACAATAACAATTTTCTATCACAATTATACGGATTAATTGATTAGACCGATCATTTCTATTGTTCGTCGATCGAGTCGTAACTGTCCCAATTATTCCTGAATGATTTACTGTGTACCTCGTACATGTATGTATAATCATCGAAAGAGAGAGAAGAACAATGAGAGAGATAGATAGACAAAGAGATAGAGAGAGAGAGAGAGAGAGAGAGAGAGAGATGCGCGCGCGATAGTGTTTGGTGCAGTAGCGGATGCTGCATGCACGCTGCAGCATATTCGCAGCAGTGTGGCCAGAAGGAGAGATGAGGCGAATGGCCTAGAGTGCGGGCGGTTTGACCGAGAGCGTATCACCCACCAGGGTTCTCTCGCTCCTCTCACCTATATATACATACATATATACATACATATCCCAATATATACATATATATATACGTACATATCCCAATATATATATATATATATATATATGGATAGGGCGACACGGAGGTTTACATATAACCGACGGTTCCGCGAGGTAAAATTTATATATAGATATATACATATGCATACATACATAAATACGTATACATATATATATATATATTTGTGTGTGTGTGTGTGTTCATATTACGTAGTAGTATAGTTATGTAGTATCGCGTTTATATCGTGCTATATAGCTTACGTCTCGTCGTTTCTGCGTAAACGAGGCGCATCACCGACCCTTATACCTCTCTACGGAGTGAAAATTACCGGGGGATATACGACAATGTTATGTACAAGTTTGTGTGTGTGTGTGTGTGTGTGTATGAAAGAGAGAGAGAGAGAATGTTGGAAGGGAGGGTATCACAAAGATATTTGCATACTAATAACATTCCTTCTCGTTCTTTCTGACATTTTCGATGGATATGAAATTGAAAAAATAGCTCGTTGAATATTTCGTTCCTGGGGAGGATGGAGGAGAGAGGAGGCAAGGCTATTGGCACCTCGTAAATGGCAAGAGGCATAGCTCGTGGATGAACGAATATTGAGAGAGAAGGTTGTTCTTTTTTTTTCATGGAAATAATTCAATTCTCTGTTTTTTTTGTAGGGAAAGGCTTTTTTTTGAAAGAAGGGAAATTTTTTTATTTTCTTAAATCGTAAATTAATGTTTTTTTAGGTTTGGGAACGATTGATTGTTATCGATGCTATTGTGATAATACGATTATTTATAGTTATTACAAATCTTCGATTTTGTTTGCAATATTGGAAATTATGTTTTAATACTCTGTAAAATATTTGAATTTATTTTTAAAAAAATGTTACTTTTTCGATTAATTAATTATCGATAAGAAAAACCACTGAATATATTTAATTCGATATTTTGCATTGATAAGAGAGAGAAGAAGAAGAAAATCTCGAAACGAGTTTATCTTGTTTATTTTCCTTTTCCCCTCTATCTCTCTCTCTGCCCCTCTCGCTTCCTCCTCTCACCTTCCTCTTCCTGTTCATTCAAGCATAATAATATAACGAGATGAAATTTCCTCGATGAAAAAATATATTAAGTAGATAAATTCACGCGATGTAACAGTTTGCCAAAGTATATTAGCGTTTCTACTTAACTCGCTCTCGTCCCGCGGAGCGAGAGAGAGAGAGAGAGAGAGAGAGAGAGAGAGAGAGAGAGAGAGAGAGAGAGAGAGAGAGAGAGAGAGAGAGAGAAAGAGCGAGGGCTCGCGAACAACCGGAAGTGTCGGACGTGTATACCTAGTAAAGGGGGCGCATAGGTCGAGGAAGAGGGAGGGGGGGGGGGGGGGGGGAGAGGGGGCTATTAGTGTCGAAAAGCTCGAACGTTCACGTGATACACGCATGGCAAAGCACACGAAATGATATATAACGTGTGAAAAAAAAAGACTAAACGTATACGAAACGCGATTGTTATATATATAGAAAAAGAGAGAATTTATTTAACTAAAGAGTGGGGGGGGAGGGGGGGAGAGAGAAGGGCACGACACGCGAGCTGTCTCGAAGACACACGTGCGAGTCGTTCTCCCATCAGGAAGAAATCATCAGGAATTCATCAGGAATGAAACGACGATTATAACCATCGTAATCGATAATTCGATTCGATTAATTATTTTTTTATTCAATTAAAAAATTAATTTTTTTTAGTGGAAATTTTTATTGAAATTCTTGGATCTTCGTGAGATTGGAAAGATGATATTAAATGTCACGGTCGATGAGGCAAAGGAGGGAAAATATAGTGAAAACGATGAGGAGAATGAGAGGACGAAGAAGTTGACGAGCAAAACGACCACATCGTCATTAAAGCTCAGGCCACAATTTTTGGCCAAAAATACTTGGTGACCTTTTGATTCTTAGCTACGATCTCGCACGACTAGGTCGCAGCGTCGCGTCGTCGAGGGTGGCGAAGGGTGAAGAAGACGATTGATAAACCGGTGATTTAGATCGTAAGCGTAGAACGAGCGTAAAGAGGAATTAATTGAGGAGGAGGTTGAAGAATTCTTCGGTCAATGAAGGCTTTGATCGGATTGGATCTTCGCGAAATCGTGAAAAGTTCGTAATAACCGAGGAGGGAATATTCATGAAGAAATTATTGATAAAATTGATTCGATTTAAAAAAAACCTTAAAAAATCGATAACACGAATATGACATTCTTCTTCCCGTTTTTTAGAAATTTGTTCATGGAAATATCGGAAAAATGTGAAAAATTTGAACTATTCACTCCAATTGTGTGATAAAAAAATTTCGATTTTCTTTTTATTAAAAAAATTCGTTTGTAGGAATTAAAAAGTAAAAAAAAGAAGAAGAGAAAATCGTATCGACACGGTGGAATCTCTATTGAAGTCTGGGACACTGTGTGTGTGTGTGTGTGTGTGTGGGTGGAATTTTCATGTAACATCTCGATCGTTTCGACGAGCTCCCGTGTTATCAGGCTGTCGGGCAAGATTACAAGTAAATTCCAATAGTCTCAGGCAGGAGTTTCTGGTATGGTCAGGTTGGACATCAGCGAGCACAGGAGCAGCTGCTCTGCTCTTCTCTCGACAACTACTCGAGTCAAACTCGAACATATATATACCCATTTATACCCAGGATGAGAGAGAGAGAGAGAGAGAGAGAGAGAGAGAGAGAGAGAGAACTGAGTGAGCAGGGGGAATGCGAACCACGGTAC
>OZ023258.1:6625010-6694275 GCA_964007305.1 Netelia melanura
TTGTACGTCTGTTTGTCTCTCTATTCCTCTCTGTTTGACTCTAGCCCTCTCTTTAGATCGTTACAGAATCAAGGATGAGAGACCATCGGTACCTACATTGTGCGAACGTAGAAGTTTGTAATTTTTATTGGAATTGGAATATATGTTTTATACGAATATCGCGATATTTAGAAATAATCGCAATAATTATTTTTGATTATTTTGAAATTATGATTTTCAACGATACTTTCAACTTTTTTTGAATTTATTATTAATTATTTATTTTTGTAATTAATAATTCCGTATAGTCCAAGGATATATAGATTTTTATTTTTTCTTAACTATCAATATCGAAATATTATTATTATTTTTATTATAGTTTTGCCATTGTCTGGTGCAGAAATTGTTCTACAAAAAATGTTCGACATTTCTATAAATCTATAGATCTATAGAAATTATATCTAAATATCTATAATCTTAAATATCTATAAATCTATAGATTTATAGAAATTATATTATATTCTATCTATAGATTTATAGAAATTATATTATATTCTATAAATCTATAGATTTATAGAAATTATATTAGAAAAATGATTATAGATTTGTAGAAATATATTATAATATATTTCTACAAATATATTATATTATAATATCTATTATTATAATATCTATAATATATTATAATATATTTCTACAAATCTATAATCGTCGTTACATAAATCTATAGATTCATAGAAATTATATTATATTCTATAAATCTATAAATTTATAGAAATTAAATTAGAAAAATGATTATAGATTTGTAGAAATATATTATAATATATTTCTATAATATATTATAATATATTTCTACAAATCTATAATCGTCGTTACATAAAAAAATATAAAAAAATAATCGATATTAATTATTCCCTATCAATAAAAAAAAAAAAAAAAAATCATTTGAAATTCGAACGATTCCTTTCGCCTAAACACCGTTCAAAAATAATAGAAAACCAATCTTTAAAAAATCCTCCAAGAAAATCTAAACAAAACTTTCTGTTTCAATTTTAATTCTCAAATATCAACGAAAATTAATCGACTAATTTTTAATCGTACAAACGAGTTCGATATTGTCTAAATTAATGATCAACGTTTATTTTTCAGACGAATGACCGAGATGATCCGTGAAATGGTGATGTAGCTGGTGGGCTCGATATTCGTCGCGAGAGAGAGAGAGAGAGAGAGAGGGAGAGAGAGCGAGGGAGAGAGAAGAGCAGCAATAGGAAAAAGGGTCTCGCCCTCTTTTCCTCGTACGGTGGACGAGTATCAACGTCATCCTAGCGTCATTCATCATTTTACGATCGACGAGACGCGACCGTGCGAAAGAACCTTCTTACCCGTCATCGTCCATTGCGCGTATATCTTCCGGCGTCATCGCAAGAGTGAAGCACCGAGAGAGAGAGAAGAATATAATAAACTGCCGCGCGCTCCGAGAGAGCGCGTCCACGACTCATCATCCTACCCCTCGATTTGACGAACGTGAGTATCGTATTTTTTTATACCCCTGAGACGTAGTTTCCTTTTTCGTTTTTACTTCTTCTTCTCGTTTTCGATGGCAACGAGAAAAAAAAATGTCGCAAATTTGACGGGGAATTTTTTTTTCTCTCTTCTTGCTTTCTTCTTCTTCTTCTTCTTGTTCTCGATGACAGCGAAACGAAAATTTCGCAAAGTCGAGACTAATTTTTTTTTCTGTATTTTCGTCTTTTCTTTTCTTCCTTTTCTTCTTTGTTTCTTCCTCTTTGGGTTCTCGATGACAACGAAAAATAAATGTCGAAAATTCGATACGCAATTTTGTTTTTCTTCTCTCTTCTTTTCCTTCTTCTTCTTCTTCTTCTTCTTCTCCTTCTTCTTTTTGTTCTGAATGACAACGAAGAAAAAAAATGTCTCAAGTTCTCGTCTAATTTATCAAGATCAAAACTTTCCAAGATAAACAATTCTTAATGAATCGCAAGATCATTCGATTGAGTAAATTCGACGTAAAATTAATTACGTTATAGAAAAAAAGCAATTAATTAAAAAATTTAACGTAGATAATTGCGACATCGTCGCTTACCGAACCGTAAAATTCGGACAAAATGGCGACCAAGCCTCGTTCCGAATTAAAACCAATCTCACATACAAATCCTTTAAATTCTTTTTAAAAAATCGAACCCAACCCTACGAAAAAAAGACATTTTCCCAGTCTTTCGTTGCAATTTTTCTTTCCACCCCTAACTTTCTCAAAAAAAAAATAAATAAAAATTTCACGACTCGTAGCTCAATGCTGATAGTTCCAAGCAAGAACACAGGACGAACCAAACCCTGTTTAATTTTTGTTCCTTTCAACACCGAGTTTTAAATATTCTTTGGTTCCGCAACAATGTAAACCCCGGAATAGTAATACCGTATTACTCGATTCTATTCTAAAGCCACCCTTATTGTTAGCCCACCCCCTCTCCCTTCCTCTACTCCCTACTACCCTCCTTCTCAGTCTCCGTCGCTTTCAGCTTCTCTATACAGCTTCGATCAAACACATCCCTCGCCCTTCGACCAATTCGCGTACTCCATATTGTATTATTAGGTCCAGGGGTTGAAGGGGTTGGGGAAGGGGGTGGAGCTATTTGCTTACGGTACATTCGGTGAAATTCTCTCTCTCTCCCTCGCTCTTTCAGCTCATAGGCAAGCAGTTCAGTACGCTATTGAGTACGTGGAGTTTCCTCTCTCCCTCTCTCTCTCTCTCTCTGTAAAGGGGATGGAGTGTGGGAAGGAGGGAGTGGAGAGGGAGGGGTTAGAGGTTCGTAGGTACGTTAACCGCAGGTACAAAGCCACGAGCTTCGTGTACACAGTCCGTTGGTCAAACGAGAGAGTTACCACCGGTGCTCCGTACTATTGCTTTCCGTTTGCACGAGGGAGGCAAAATGGAGTACGATGGGGTAGGTAGGGAGGAAAGGGCGGATTGAATTTGGCGAAAGCGAAAGATCGTGAATTCCAGAGTTTCACAGCATTGACGATGTTAGGTATATGTATAATACGAACTCGTGTCAGACGGAGATCCTGGAAATTTATTCACTCGATCGACGAAATCGCACCGGAAAGGAAAATGGCGGAAAGACGAAGAGAATTTTTTTTTTAACTAATTCTAAAAATATTCAAATTAATAAAGAATAATTATTGTACACTTAAAATTATTTATTATTTTATGAAAAAAAAGGAAGAACAAAATTGTTTTTGGAAATTGTTAACTTTTTATTGCAATGAGAAATTTTTTGACACGAGACACGAAAGAAATTGTTTATTTTTTATTTCACGGTGGAACGGAGAAGAGGGAGTAAGAAAAGGTTGAAATAATGGCAGAAAGACGAAGAGAATTTTTTTAAAATTAATTCTAGAAATATTCAAATTAATAAACAATAATTATTATACACTTAAAATGATTTATTATTTTATGAAAAAAAAGGAAGTATAACATTGTTTTTGGAAATTGTTAATTTTTTATTGCAATGAGAAATTTTTTGACACGAGACACGAAAGAAATTGTTTATTTTTTATTTCACCTTGGAATGGGGAAGAGGGGGTAAGAAAAGGTTGAAATAATGGTGGAAAGACGAAGAGAATTTTTTTTTAACTAATTCTAGAAATATTCAAATTAAAAAACAATAATTATTGTACACTTAAAATTATTTATTATTTTATGAAAAAAAAGGAATAACAGAATTGTTTTTGAAAATCGTTAATTTTTTATTGCAATCAGAAATTTTTTGACACGAGACACGAAAGAAATTGTTTATTTTTTATTTCACGGTGGAACGGGGAAGAGGGGGTAAGAAAAGGTTGAAATAATGGCGGAAAGACGAAGAGAATTTTTTTTAAACTAATTCTAGAAATATTCAAATTAAAAAACAATAATTATTGTACAATTAAAATGATTTATTAGTTTATGAAAAAAAAGACGAATAAAATTGTTTTTGGAAATTGTTAATTTTTTATTGCTATGGGAAATTTTTTGACACGAGACACGAAAGAAATTGTTTATTTTTTATTTCACGGTGGAACGGGGAAGAGGGGGTAAGAAAAGGTTGAAATAATGGCGGAAAGACGAAGAGATTTTTTTTTTAAACTAATTCTAGAAATATTCAAATTAAAAAACAATAATTATTGTACACTTAAAATTATTTATTATTTTATGAAAAAAAAGGAAGAACTAAATTGTTTTTAGAAATTGTTAATTTTTTATTGCAATGGGAAATTTTTTGACACGAGACACGAAAGAAATTGTTTATTTTTTATTTCACGGTGGAACGGGGAAGAGGGGGTAAGAAAAGGTTGAAATAATGGCGGAAAGACGAAGAGATTTTTTTTTAAAACTAATTCTAGAAATATTCAAATTAAAAAACAATAATTATTGTACACTTAAAATTATTTATTATTTTAAGAAAAAAAGAAAGAACAAAATTGTTTTTGGAAATTGTTAATTTTTTATTGCAATCAGAAATTTTTTGACACGAGACACGAAAGAATTGTTTATTTTTTATTTCACGGTGGAACGGGGAAGAGGGGGTAAGAAACGGTTGAAATAATCGTCTAGACTTTGGCCCGAGTGTGTTCGGACAAGAGATAGAGAGAGAGAGAGAGAGAGAGAGAGAGAGCTTTTTAATTGATGGGAGCGAATCGGTCCGGGAAAAAATTGCAGGTATCGAGAAAAGAAGACGAGTATTCTATAACGAGATAAATATAAATATACATATACGTTTGTTAACGTACGAAGTAGCGTGAAAACAAAAAAAAAAGCAAAGGACGATTCGACGCGACTGTCCCGAGGCAGCAGACGTCGTCCTGGATATTCCCGGTCGTTCGAGCTTGGCCGCGCACGACAGCGATGATTCTGTCTTCTCTCTCGTTCTCTCTCTCTCTCTCACACACACGCTATTTCTCGTCCTAGAGAGAATCTCTGTCCGACTGTCTGTTCGTCCGCCCGTCTGTCCGTATCTGCACCAACTTGTTTGCCTCTCTCTCTCTCTTTCTCTCCCTCTCTCGGTCTCTCTCTCTCTCACACACACTCACTCACTCTTCCTCTATTTTCTCTTTTCCCGCTCGTCGAGTCGTTGAATCGAGTGGAGAACACGAGAGAAAAAAGCACGTCCTCTCGAAAGAGAGAGGGAGAGAGAGAGGGAGAATCGTCAAAGGCCGCAAGAGCGACAAACGAACGGTCCTCTCGTATCAATTGAATCGGAAAGAGTCGGAAACGAGAGCCAATGCACACGAGAAAAAAAAAGGAGTCGAGAGTCTCAAGAGCGAACGAGGAAATGGCGACGAGGGTTGATAGAGAGACAAGAAGGAAAAAGCTTTTTTTTTTGTTTCGACGCGATAAGGAAAAATGCAGGACGATACTCACTTGTCTCCAAAAGAAAAAACAAAATCCTGCAAATCGTAACAAAAATCTAAGCAATTTTAACAATTTATTGAAAAACAAACTAAACAAAAACAATTTTTTTAATTTCACGAATTCTAAAAAATTCTACGCTTTAAAGATTTTTTTATATCTAGAAACGAATCGAAAGGGGATGAAATTTTTCACCCTGGCAAATTTGTATCGAGCAATATGGCGGTCGAGACAAATCGAATTCGCAGACTCTTCGCTCGTTCGTATAGCTTCGAGCTTCGCCCGGCGCGTCACCAGAGGGCGAACGTATAAAAAGAGCGAGGGTGGGGGGAACAAAGAGAACGAGAGACACGTCTGCCACGCAACGTAATTTTCCGCCCCATAAAAATACTTTTTATTCCTTTTTTTTCATCGCTAAATCATAATAATAATAAAATATATTCTCAGCTCATTCGCGCGTTTGTACTTAAACAGCGAGACAGCAAGACAAAAAATAGATGACAATTTCTGAATTTTTTATTTTCAATTAAATTATTTCGTTACTGTACAATTACAATCGGTATTATGGCCATTATCATCGTTAAAATTATCCCCATAGTATTTTCCTCTAGCTACAGAAATTTATACACACACACATATATAGATACATATACATATTAATAGCACAGCCATGCTGATCGTTAAGGTCTATAAATAAATCCCGAAACGATTTCGTCTCGATGGGAATGAAACGACGGCGTCACTGTGGTATTTGCAAACGAAGGGAGATACGAAACGAGAGTGAGACATCGTACGAAACGTACGATGTCGAGGTAAAAGCTGTGATAACCGCAAATAGAGACGTTTGAGAAAATCTGCGAGCGCGATAGACCATTGAAATATTTAGAGATAACGGCGCGTCGAATGACGCGACTACCCTTTAGTGAGGGTATAAATATATATATATGTATATGTATATATATAGGGTGAATTTCATAAGGTGTAACAGCCTTTATTTTTAGGTAGATGAGATCGTTACAAACAAAAGTTGCAAATAAATATTTGGTGTATTTTTAATAGTTTATGAGATATAAATATTTAAAGTTGGTCCAATCAGAGCGCGTCGAGGAGCGTTGGAGCCGCCCACTACCGCCCTAGCCGTAAAGATAGCACAGTATAGAGCGTTACATTTGGGGTTGTAAAATTCAGAGCAGGCAATTTTATTTATTATATTATCACGCAGTCATTTTTATTTCTCGGGCATTGGCTGCTAGAGCGGGGAATGGGCGGGTCCAACGCTTCTCAACGCGGTCTGATTGGACCAATTTAAAAAATTGATATCTCGTAAACTATTAAAAATATGGCTAATGTATATTTGCAACTTTTGTTCGTAATGATCTCATCTACCTTAAAATAAAGTCTGTAACACCTTATGAAATTCACCCTGTATATTGAGCTGTTGTACATGCTCTTGGGATCTGTTTTCAACGTCGAACATTCCCATGAGACGTATATATTTGTATCGAGAGAAATGGAGAAAGAGAGCGAGAGTGAGAGACGAAGAGGAAGAGAGACAGAATTGACATATATATATGTCTACATTATATACAAAACGTCTATATATATATTACTGTATAAATAATTCTCGTTGTATATGTGTATATGTACATCAAGGATGGTTCATTAATTTCTCGGGTAGTTGATTAACGTGTAGCAAAATCGATAACGAAGCCCTCGATCCCTGTCCCTTTCGCTGGCACGAACCTTTCACTCTCTCTCTCGTTTCGATACGTTCGTATCTATATTAAACTTGCCCCCCACTCCACCCCTCGCCCTTCATTTTTCCTAGTTGATCGAGAAGACTCTCACGAAGCGAATTACATTCGCGTTTATATTCATTCTACGATATTCCAATGGCTAATTATAGTCGGCGATCGATTTAAAAAATCTAACATTGTAGTAAAGTCGAAGAGAAGATGAACGAGCTTAGCTCGTTCGAACTACTATATAGAGATAAAAAATGCAAGAGTATAACAACGAGGGAAACGTTTATCGACCCTCCTTAATCTCGTTTCGATACCTTCTTAATAAAAATAATTATTATTACATTATAATTATTATTATATTACAATTTAATTATGTTATTATTATTATTATTGTATAATAATAATATTATTCTAATTACATTATTATTATAATTATAAAAATCAATTATTATTCTACAACAATAATAATAATAATATAATTAAATTATAATATAATTATAATTACAGAATAATTCAATTAAAAATAATTAAAAATAATTCAATTTTATAATTATAATAATAATTTAATTAGAATAATATTATTACCATTATATAAAATAATATTAATATTATTGTATTGTACATAATAATAATTCAATAATGATTATAATTATAAAATGGAATTATTATTATTATGTACAATACAATAATATTACTATTGTATAATAATAATAATATTATTCTAATAATTACATTATTATTATAATTATAAAATTGAATTTCCGTTTAGTAAAATATTCGTGAGACGAATTTAAACGAGATTCGAGAACGAAAATAGTCGTTCGATAAAAGTAAAATTTCACATACAATATGAAAAATTTCTTTTTCGAATTCCCGTTAATTCGTGGGTTATAAATAATCGAAACACGATCGACGTAAATGAAGAACGTCGTCGGTGGATGGTGACGAGTGGTCGATTATTATTTGTTCGTTTTCGTGTCACGAGATTTTTCGTTCGATATTCGGTTTATAGAGGGAGCCGTAAGAGAAACGAGAGGACATCGAGGCATGGCAATTCGCCATTGAACGGAAGTCGAAATATCCGTCTGTGACAAAACGTCGAATCGTCGTGGACCACATATGGCATATTCACGTTCGATGTCAACGATACGACGCACGATGGAAAACGAGAAAACACAGAGAGAGAGAGAGAGAGGGAGGGAGGGAGAGGATAGAAGAGACAATAAACGCGTGTCGGATTCGAGACAACAACCCAACAGCGGGTTTAAAGACCGGCTAGTTAATTACCGTTATAACGACAGGGCTAAATTGATTAGTTAGCAACGTACACGTTATATACAACGTTTCATCAAACTCTCCCTCTCCCTCTCGCTTTCGCGTCTCGCGTTGTCGCCCGCCCGGATAATTTTCCTTCTGTTTTCCATCGTCGTTGCTGCGGATACACAACCCGCGCACTTGTCCCGGGGGCGTTTTGTTGGTCTCAACTATGTCTCGTATTAACGAAGAGGAACGTCGACAAACAAAGGACAGGCCGCACTTTATATCGCCATACCCCAAGGCTGGGTAAAAGCTCGGATCTGTTTTATATTGTACTTGTAATTGTCGCAGAATGCCTCTTTTCTTTTTTTTTTCCATTTTCGTACCAGAACACGGAAAGTAATCGAATTAGACGTATTTTTTTTCCGTTGTTGTTTTTGTCCTTTCCAACCCTTTGAGGTTTTTCTGACTCACTCCGTTTTTCCATTTTCATTAGACCTTTTCCCATTTTCCACTTCGTTTATCTAACCTCACTTTCCGGGTGAGGTCCGCAACTTTTTTTTTATACCGTTTTCCGCTTTTTCCTAGGACGAGGGAAATTGTGGAAAACCCGTGTGAGGTCAAGTAGAGGACACTACTCCTTACCTAAAGTCTAATATTGTTCCTACGAATTGCCATCAAACTCCAGAAAGAACGACATCCCTTCCTCATTTAACGATTTTCCATACGTCAACCAGCGGCTCGGCTGAGCGGTCACCGCACCAACTAATGTCCCCGTGAAATGCTGCTTAACACCTCGTTGACCAACCGAATCGGACTCAGACCACCTAGCCATCGCTGCCGATGATGAATCAAATGTTATTTTTCGAACTTATTTATTTCCGTTTCAGGCGAGGCGACGACGATGACGAGAGGTCGAAGTAGCTTCCTGAACGTGGAAGCTCTGGTTGTGTTGACGGTCGTCGTGGCCTCGAGCCTCGATCTCGGCGTTCGTTGTTCGCCCTCACACAGGAGTAGACATCACGCCGATTTGTCGCACGAGGACCAGCAACAGCATCAACAACAGCAGCAACGAGGCGAACACGAGAGAATAATGAGGCCGGTCGACGTGCTTGGCGGTGAGTTACCCCGTGCCGAGCCACTGCACTCGTCCAATCCGGCCGGCAAAGATTCCCTCGTGATACAGACGAAAAAGGGTCGGGTCAGGGGCACGACCCTGGTATCGGTCACTGGCAAAGAGGTCGACGCTTGGTTCGGCATCCCCTACGCCAAGAAACCGATCGGTGAGTTGTCTCGCCGTTATCGATCGGATATTATAAAACCGACGATCAACGAGTATTATTCTCACTCCATTATAACGGAAATTATGAACATTTATCGTAATTAAAAAATTGCAATTTTTCAAAGATTTCATAATTCCTCGACAGCCGGTAGAATATTAGTTTTATCTTTAATCATTAAATTTAGTAACAACTTTAAAAAATTGTTTTTTTTTTAATAACGGAACAATTATTTAATTTTACAGAAAATGACAATATTTTTGGAAAAGTTCATTTTTAAGGATCTCTTTAAGGAAATAACTTGAAATTTATTGAGAGTGGATTTTTGAGATTACGAATTCCATGTCCGATTCTTGAAATTCAAGATGGAGGACCAAGACTGTCAATGTCGGTCATATTGGGCTCGCCATTTTGAATTACGTCAATCTGAGATTCTTTTCTTAATCAACGATCGCGAAAACTCCCTAGTGAGAATTTTCACGATCATTTAAAAAATGTGTGCTTTAAAGGGTTCGCCCTCGTACTTCCGCTTTATTTCATTTCACTTTCTACTGATATTTTCCTGGACGCGTCGATCGATAAGTTGTAAGATAGAACGGAACAGCCTCGATATATATAGTGCACTTTGCCACTTCCGGTCGTTCCTTCTTTGGCAGGTGATTTGAGATTTCGTCATCCACATCCGGCCGAGGCATGGGACGGTATTCTAAATACCACGACCTTGCCGAACAGTTGTGTACAGATAGTGGACACGGTTTTCGATGATTTTGCCGGCGCTACGATGTGGAATCCAAATACCCAATTGAGCGAGGACTGTCTTTACGTAAACGTCGTTACACCACGTCCCAGGCCTACCAATGCCGCCGTTATGGTTTGGATTTTTGGGGGTGAGTTCCGCACTTGTTTTTATTAAAAAAAAAAATAAACAATTGTATTATTTTCATTCTTGATCAAAAACGTTCCATTTTATTAAATTTTAATTTATTTTTGTTCAATTAATATTTAATTTTCAAATAACATTTTTTTTATTATAAACAAAACAACTTTTCATTCATGATTTGAATATTTTATCCAAGATATTAAAATTTTGAATTTGGGAAATTCATTTTTTAGAAAATTGGAAAAAAATAATAAAAATTTATTTAATTTTTGGAAAATTGTGTGTTTTTTTTTAACGAAGGTGGTTTCTACTCGGGTTCCGCGACCCTCGACGTTTACGATCCGAAGACCCTCGTTTCCGAGGAAAACATTATTTTCGTATCGATGCAATATCGCGTCGCGAGTCTGGGCTTCCTTTACTTCGGCACCGAAGACGTGCCGGGTAATGCCGGTCTTTTCGATCAGATGATGGCGCTACAATGGGTGAGAGACAACATCGCAGCTTTTGGCGGTAATCCCGAAAACGTAACGCTCTTCGGCGAGAGCGCCGGTGCTGTTTCCGTCTCGATGCATCTTCTCTCTCCTCTCTCGAGGTAATTAAAAAAAAATTGTTTAATTAAGATGATATTATTTAAAAACAATTATACCATTTCAATATTTACCGCAAAGAATAAAAAAGGATTTATTCAAAAATCGTCGATAATTGTCAGAAATCGTGTTTAAAGATTTTGCAAATTTTGAAAACAATATTTTTGTTCCTTTCGTCAGTTTTCATTGATTTTCATTATTTCTTGCTTTTCTCGTTACTTTTTGTTCACAGGCATTTGTTCAATCAGGCGATCATGCAATCGGGTTCGCCTACCGCGCCGTGGGCCATAATAACGCGGGAAGAGTCGATAATGCGAGGTCTACGACTCGCCGAGGCTGTCGGTTGTCCTCACAAACGTAGCGAGATCCAGGCGGTTATAGACTGTCTGAGCTCGACGGATCCCGTCCAGCTCGTAACCAACGAATGGGGCACTCTCGGTATATGCGAATTTCCATTCGTACCAATCATAGACGGTAGCTTCCTGTCCGAGACTCCCGCGCGTTCTATGATAACGGACTCGTTTAAAAAAGCAAGTATACTCATGGGCTCGAATACGGAGGAAGGTTTTTACTTCATAATTTATTACTTGACGGAATTATTCCGCATCGACGGTACCGAGGACGTCAAAGTGTCGAGAGAACAGTTTGTACATTCGGTGACGGAATTAAATCCGTACGTGAATCCGATCGCGAGACACGCGATAATGTACGAATACACGAATTGGCTCGATCCCGACGATCCGAATACCAATCGCGACGCGCTCGATAAGATCGTCGGTGATTATCAGTTCACTTGCAACGTAAATGAATTCGCGGGACGTTATGCCGAGACGGGAAACACCGTATACATGTACTACTACAAGCACAGGTGAGACAAATCAAAATTGATTTTATTATCAATTTCACGCACGATTGTCACTGTTTGTCCCGAGGGTTACCGATGCCTGCCACTTTGGTGCATGCTCTAAAAAAAAATTCGCGACGATTCGTCAAAAAACTGAGGAATAATCGAGGAATGAAAATTCGAGGTGGCAGGAACGTACGAGCGGCCATATTGTTCTCAAGTGATACGCGCTCTAGTGCAAATGCTTGCCGCGAGAGGCGATACCCTCGGCTCTAAGTCGATCGTGTGCAGTGCATGGCTCGCGAAACGACGTTCTTTTATATCACATGTGATAATTCGAAACGAATGTTGGATGAATTTATCTCAGATCCGCGAATAACCCCTGGCCAAGATGGACCGGCGTGATGCACGCCGACGAGATAAGTTATATATTCGGCGAGCCTCTCGATCCGACGAAGGGCTACACGCGCGAGGAAACTCATTTATCCAAAAGGATGATGCGTTACTGGGCAAATTTCGCCAAAACTGGGTGAGCCAATTTTTATTTTGGAACTCGACCAAATCCTCAACGCGTCTTCATATTTCTCTCGCTATTTTTCTAAATACATTGTGTCTCCTCAACGTTGTCGAAGAAAAAAACGTTGTATTTTCTTTCTTTATGCATTCCCAGAGATCCAAACATGGGAGATGACGGATCGTGGACGGAGGCGTTTTGGCCAACTCACACAGCGACGGAGAAGCAATATCTGACGCTCGACACGAATACCACGGAGGTTGGTTACGGTCCACGAGTACGTCAGTGCGCATTCTGGAAGAAGTATCTTCCCCAACTCATCGCTGCAACTTGTAAGTCCCTATTTTTCATTATTTACAATCAAAGAAAATGGCGTCGTCTATCTACCTGCCCAAAAACAAAATGGCGGGAAATTAATTCGAATTAACCTCCCAACCTTTTACACAACCCTGATATCGACAGAAACGACTGTCTATCGACTAAAATTATTACCCGAAACAATCCGAGACAGCTGGAATTAAATTGCGCGTAAGAATAACTAAATTAAAAATAGCAAAATCGATTCGCTAAAAATAATTTACAATAACCGATTCGATCTTAACGAAACTTTCAGTTCCAGTTTCCGTTCCTTGCCTAAACGATGTAACCACGAATCTTCCTTTTTCCCCAAGTCGAACACTTTACGAACCATTTCCCGATCTTACGCCGCGTTAACGCCCCGGGAAATTGTCTCAAGCGCGTTTGGACGCTAGGACACTTGTTGAATCGACCAAAGACGCGTACGCGCTATTTTCCCTGACCTGTGGATCGGGATTCCTCGCGGTCTGGACATAGCCGCGAAATAATCGGATGTAGCACGTACCCAGACACGGGAAATCCGATCGAAATTTCTAATTCTAAAGGTGCGAATGCCCAATCACCTTTAAACCAAACCTACTGCAACAATCGTAACGGAATACGACCTACTTTCGGGTCTCGTACAAAACCTGCACTGCAGGTGGCGCTGCGGGACGCAATGTGGCCAAAGCGATGTTACAGTGATACGAGGCAGAAGTGCGAAGGGTCCCAGTGTACCGCAACCACCGATATACGTTTTACACGTTATAACGATTGCGCGTGGTTGTGTCCCATTATCCAATTGAATGGATAACGAATTCGCGCTCACTGCCAAAACAGATTATATTTTGGCTCGTAGCCACTCGTGCGTTATAGCCATGTGGCTCGGGCAACCGAGCAAAGCCAATTACCTAGGAACTAATGGTCGTCTTAAAGTCGATGGGCCGCGTGGAAAGAGCGAAGAGCGCGTGGGAGTGACGTGGGAGGGGAGTAGGGGAGAGTCGGGGAGAAGGGGGGATGGGTCGAGGGCGCCACCAACGGCAAAACGCGGAGTGCAGTCGAAGACTACTGATGCATATCGCATATCTCTCTCCCTTCTCTCCTCGGTCCATTGCCTCGGTATAATACTTTACTCCGAGACTCTTTGCCAACTTCTCTCTCTCTCACACACACACACTTATCCCTTAGTTTTTTTACGATTCGTCCAACACACGCTAACTATGTGAGAGCAAAAATTAATGCACTTCGTTGGCTCGGGACATTTACCGTCTGCATAAACCATCTTTCATGTGCCAGTCACGGAATGTTCCTTGAAGTTAAAACAATAAATTAAGTTGGCTATGATATTGATGAGAATTGTAAGATTTTGATTGGAACAAGATCGATCGGATTTTTAGGAAATTTTTAGGTTTTATCAAGAGTTGATATGAAAAAACCGTTGACGAATCTGGTTGAATTATGTGGGAATATAAATAATTATTGGATCGATTTGATAGAAGATTTCGTATTTGATAAATGAGATTTTGTGAGATTGAAATTGTATTTGACTCCCACGAATTACGTTCGATTCAAACGCAAAATTAAATCGAACGCGATAAATTCGTTTCGCTCGTAACTCGAAATGCATCAACTCTTCACCCCTTATAACGTAATCTCGACTAATTTCTGTTTACGACAAGGTTATGCTCCGTGGATGCAGAGCAGATATCGTTACGGTACGCGAAGCGTGAAGATG
The DNA here is from genome assembly GCA_964007305.1 of Netelia melanura. Taxonomy (NCBI): domain Eukaryota; kingdom Metazoa; phylum Arthropoda; class Insecta; order Hymenoptera; family Ichneumonidae; genus Netelia; species Netelia melanura. The sequence continues at coordinate 6,639,572 of OZ023258.1, forward strand.
AAGCCCCGCAATGGGGTAGTCCACGCTTCGCGCTCCGGTGAAACGAAAATGTACCTATCATCGCGAGACGTGATCGCGTCAAAAACTACAAAATATATTTGGAAAAAAAAACACAATCATTCATAAATATTTTTTTCCTGAAAAAAAAAACAATTCTAAATTAAACATTCCTCCAGAAATTCGAAAAAATTACTCTCCCCCGTATCCACCTAATTAAAACCTCAAAAATCAACTAAAAATAAAAATTCTCAATTCCAAAATAACTACAAAAATTTCTTTTTCATTTTAAAAAATTAACAAAAATCAAAGAATAAGTCTCACGTCTACTTTTATTTATATAAAAGCAACGAATCGCACAATTATTTATTATCATTTAAAATAACACATTATAATTATTCACTCAAACTAAGAAAAAAAAATTTCAAAATATTTTTCAAAATATCAAATTTTTTATTTTCTACGTAAAACAAGAAGAAGAAGAAGAAGAAGAAAAAATTCACGAACAAAAAGAATATAATAGATTCGTAATACGCATCGTGAGTGCGAGCCCTATAAGGGACTATCCCTTTCTCCCTGGGCTTGTTACGCTAATACCGACACCAACACGCCTCTGCAAGCGCCCCAGCAGAGAGATAACTGGGTTATGACGTCGTTGGCAACTAAACCGGCTAGACAATGATGCCTAGCTCGTTTTTCGTCCCTCTCTCCCTTTCGTGGTATTCATATATACATAGGAATTCTCAACAATAGCTCCAGTCAACCCTTCGGCTCTTCACTGTTCTCGCATATACATATATACATAACCATGCTGCGTACTATATTCCATACTATTATGCTCCTCTCTCTCCCTCCCTCCCTCTGACGTCAGAATTCTGCGCTATAGCCCCCCCCCCCCCCCCTCCTCTCCTTGCCACACAAGCGCCCTCTCTCTCTCAGTCAGCACCGCAGTCTTTCCCAGCTATACGTTCTCTCTCTCTCTCTCTCTCTCTCGCTCTCTCGTTCCCTCGTCGTTGCTCCTCTGCTGCGTTACTGCGGGGCCTGGTGGCCCGCAGTGGTCGAGATCCAGCTATGGTCAGACGGAGCAAAATCCTCCTGTATCCTCTCTCGTATCCCTCCCTCTTCCTCTTGCAACGATGGTTCCTCGTTTCGAGTATAGTAGGAGTAATGTTGTAAATATAGTAAGCTTTAGGTTCTATATATATATATATATATATATGTTTATATATACATTCTATGTATATATATATTCGTAGTTTGTACATATATACAAACTTTGAATATATATAAATTCTGTATTAAGAAAGAATTGATATAGATATATATAATACAATAGTTTGCGTGAGGATATATCGGGCGTTCCGTGCCAATTTGATAATCTTGAATTGTTTTTTTTTTCATATCGTTTCGCGAATCGAGGTGGAAAATAATGGTTATCGTTTTTGTTTCAATTTTCAACGGGTTATAATAATAATGTTTGTATAATAATATAGACGTATGTAAATTTGATATATGTGCTTGAATAGAATTATATATGAGTCGGTATAATTATACGAAATAATACGATTCTGAATTATACAGAGTTATTTAATACTGTACTTTGCATGCACGTATGGGAAGTTTTATTCCCATACGTGCTACTTAGACCGGCATGTAGTTATCGTCACGCATTTTTAATTAGATGCATCAATTTTTATATAGTTCTTTCTTTTTCTTTAATTAACGTTTGAAGAATTACATGCTAGAGCTCGATGCGAATTTTCTTCAAATATTAATTTCATTCTTTTATTTGAATATTAAATAGCAAATTAGAGACAAAAGTAATAGTAAATTAATTACTTTTATCTCAAAATTGTACACATAGGTAATTGAGAATTATTCATTTTAATAAATGGAAATTGAAGCAATTAAGTTTATTATATTATTCCACAAACTATTTCCATCTATTTATTTATTCATTTATTTAATTAATTATTCTATTCGTTGATTTGATTCTCTTCGAGCATCACCAAACGTGTCAGGAAACGCCCCTTACACGAAAATAACAATATACAAGGTGACACAAAGAGTACGAATGTTTTTCAGTTATTTATTTAATTAATTATTCATCTATTCGTTGATTTGATTCTCTTCGAGCATCACCAAACGTGTCAGGAAACGCCCCTTACACAAAAATAACAATATACAAGGTGACACAAAGAGTACGAATGTTTTTCAGTTAAACATGTTTTTTTTTCAATATTATTTATTTTCATTTTTTAAATTAAATTGATATATTTATATTGTGTGCGCCATTTCACAGCAATATCCTGGTGCGTATACAATAGTGGTTGGGTATATAGGGTAGAGCGGGGATAGTTGAGCAAGCGGGTAAGTTGGGCAATCGTAATATCTCGAAAAGTAAGCATCGCACGCTGGTGCATCAAATAGACGAAAGGGAGGAATGTGGGAGGGGAATACAAAAAATCATTGCCGGTAGCCACGCGGCGCACGAGACGATGACACGGGACGTTTTATTATTATCGCACACAAATGTAAAAAATACGTGATTAAGTATTTTTCTTCTAGCATTGTGTGAAAAACCAGGGCAGAAGCTAGACGAGTACTAGTATGTAATACATTTAAGTGGCTATCAATCTGCAATAATTATTTTAACGCACGTGGTACGGATTTCATTATAAATTAACATTTGTTAAAAAATCTGAGAAGGGGCTAGTTGAGCAGTTTTCGATGGGGCTAGTTGAACGATGCTCAACTGTCGTCATCGGCTGGCACGCATCACATGGCGGAGGTGAATACATCACGCTATCGCCGGTAGCCGCGCGACTCCTTGTTTATTTAAGAAAAAACATTTCACAGTTTGTTGCAGTTAATGTTCATGATTCAAAATGTAGCTAATTAATGTAGCTATTGGTTTATTACTGCATTGCATCAAATGGTCTTGCATGTGTCTGATTTGTTGATGGAATCATTACCTTGCTCAACTTACCTCATACCCTTGCTCAACTTACCCCACCTATGGGGCAGATTGAGCAGCTCTACACTCTCCCACATTTACGATAATATCTCCTAAATCAGACCTGAATTGGATAATGTTTCTGAAGGCGTTTTGAGCTGGAGAATTTGCGGATCTAACGGTGCAAGAATCAAGGAAATCGGATGTATTTTTTAAGAGTTATGATCGATTAAGCCAGAAACTGCTCAACTATCCCCGCTCTACCCTATACGCCATCAATATTACAAAAACGTCGTATTACTTCTGATATGTACAGCCATCCCTCTCTCTTTCGAACTGTCTACCCCGGAGATTCGGGTAGTCGATCGTTTATCCGAGATATATAATACACTCTGCCACGTACAGGCATCGGCGTATCAAAGGCGCAGGATGTAAAAATAGGATCATCCGGAAGTTTTTCGAGCTTCCAGTGTGTCGAGAATCACGAAAATAGATATCTGTAGTGTGAGAGTGATGCGAAGGTTCGCCAGCGTGGAAGGAACGAATTACACGAAACGATTGCACCGACTGTGATCCGACTCTACAAACGATCCGTGATTTAACATCCTTTTTCATTTCTCTCTTTTTCTTCCCTCTCTTTCACGATCCGATTTGACTCGTTAACCCCGGATGTCATCCAATTAATTTGGACGTTCGTTCTCGTTTTCGCAGCTACTCTCTTTCTCGCACATACACACGGATCTCGTTTGTACGTAACTCCGCCTCTTGGGCTTTCGGGGTGTAAATTAAAAAAAAAAGGAAAAATAAGAAGAAATCGAAACAAGAATCGAGTTCGCATCTCTCTGCTGGCAATTAGCGTCGTTAGAGCTCAGCAAGCATATATATATGTGCAATTAGTTAATCAACGATGAGCCTAAAAACTCATTCGAGTTTCCAGAAATAAACTCTTACTTGCTTCGATATTTTAAAGTCGAAATTTACTTCCAATTTAGAAAATCTGATTCGATAGACATTCCGATTGTAATTAAATTACATTTTTTTAACGCTATGTGAAATTATTTTTGAATAGTTACGGACGAAATCGAAAAATTGTCAAAAGTTTTTTTTATCGTGAAAGGAATAATAACGCAAACTTTTATAAAACGTCTCTTTTCCATTTTCGAAGAACAAAAAAACCAGGGGAAAAAGAATCGGTTTAAGGCAAGGAAAATAAAAGAGAGTTGCGAGGGCAGAGTCCTCGACAACGAGGTAAAAGAGAGTCACGCTCGCTCCCGCGCAACGAAAACTTTTCACCCTCGGGCCACAAAACTCTTTCGTACGTATACTATACGTATAAACGCATAGAGAGTATATTCGCTCTCTCGAAGAAAATTCACGGTCGGATGCCGCGTGGCTAAAACTTGGTAGAGTACGCTCTCTTTCCTTCGTCGAACACCTACGGGTGCATACATTGTATAAATATATATACAGGGTGAATTTCATAAGATGTAACAAACTTTATTTTAAGGTAGATAGGATCGTTACAAACAAAAGTTGCAAATAAACTTTATGGATATTTTTAATAGTTTACGAGATATACATTTTTAAAGTTGGTCCAATCAGAGCGCGCCGAGAAGCGTTGGAGCCGCCCACTCCCGCCCTAGCCATAGGGATAACACAGTTTAGGACGTTACATTTGGGGTTGCAAAATTCAGAACAGTCAATTTTATTTATTATAAAATATATAGAAAATTGACTTTAATTCAGAGCATTAATTATAATGGTAATTATGTAATAATTATATAATTATATAATTGTAATTATGTAATAATATAATAAATAAAATTGACTGCTCTGAATTACCCGAGAAATAGAACTGACTGCGTAATGACGCAGTCATTTTTATTTCTCGGGTATTGGCTGCTAGAGCGAGGAGTGGGCGGTCCCAACGCTCCTCGGTGCGCTCTGATTGGACCAACTTTAAACATGTATATCTCATAAACTATTAAAAATATCCCTAATATTTATTTGCAACTTTTGTTTGTAATGATCTCATCTACCTTAGAATAAATCCTGTTGCACCTTATGAAACTCACCCTGTATATAAAGAAGGAAAGAGACAGCATATACCGATATATGAATTTATCCACAAAGTCGACGGGTTATAGAAACGGATGAAACCCCGACAATTTTCCCACTCGTTTCCTACGTTCGCTTTTCTCCATCTCGCGAAGTCTTCGCATCGTCGCACTTTTTGAACACGTACGGTGGTTGGATAAGCTCTACCTGAAAATAGTCGTATCAAAACTAACCACTTTAAGGTTAGGAAAACTTACTTTCGTTTCTCATGCAAGATGACGGAAAACTGTATTTCGAGGTTATACGTCGATTTTATTGTTACAAAACAAATCTCATCGGATCGTTTTCTTTTCAATAATTCGTCTACTTTTATTCGACAGAAAACCTCAACGATCCCGAGGAACGTAAACACGTTGAAAATTATATTTCCTCGTAACCTCCTCCGGTACGCCGAGCTGTCGTAAAATTTCAACAGCTTCGACAGCAATTACGTTTCAGGCGTTCGGTCGCAAATCTCTCGGGTTGACACTGTCACGAAGTCAGGAAATCCACTCGAAATTTTAAAAGAAACGCTTTACTCACGTTCGCTTGCGACGCGACGACGCGATTTGTACGCAACGTGCGAAGCGATCAGTCGAACGTCAACAAAGTCCGCAAGAGGGCAGCACGTTCGGGAAGTAGTAGCACCTCGAGAACGGCTCTATAGAGAGGGACATGCGCGAGGGGAGAGGGACGAGAATTAAAGAGGTAGAAAATATTTCAGAATCAAAAAATGCATTTTTTAATTTTTTTTCTGAAAGTACGTGTCTTTTTTTATATGTAGTTCGAATTTCATGAAATTCTGAGCAGTGGAAGTATGTTAAATAATTTGTTTAAGTTTGTGTTTGAATGCATCAGAAATTCAAACTTTTTCAGAAAATGGTTTCTCTTGAAAAGTTATGTTTTTTCACCCGCAATGTACCGTTTCTCGAAACCTACCCATCGTATCGGCATATTTTTGTTTTTGATGTAACAAGTACATCCAAACGAAGGATGTGTCTAGTCATTTTTTTGAAAAAACAATTCAGACCCGAGAAAAATACATTTGAAGGTAAAAAACGTGGTGAAAAATTTTAACAAAATTTCAGAACGATGTTACAACATTCTGAAACAAAATATCGAAAAAATAACTCGACACATTGTTTATAACACTTTAATATACACACACAACAAAAATGGTCAAAATCGGACGTACAGTTCCTGAGAAAAAGTACATTGAAAATAGCCATTTTTTCGAACCAATGTTTTTCGACTTTCAACTACTCCCACAATCTATCTATTTCGAATATCCTCTAAAACCCTACACAAAATTATCAATAAAGTCTTTCTGAACAAAACTAAAAAAAAATCGTCGAAAAATGTTGAATAGTTTTGAAGAAGTCTTAATTTGAAGCAAAGAAGATCAGACAGATTCTTTCTAACATGTCGAACTTCCTTAAGTGCCTGGAAGATAAAGAAATCAGCCAACGTTGAGGAGTACGAAGGTGACGAGGACAGGGAACGTTCCTCGACGTGACCGTGAGACGGCACGTTGCACCTTTATTCGCCTGAGCTGCGTTCTTGGCTGCGGCGTCAACCTCACTAAACCTGTAAAAAACTAACATTACCCTAACTCTATGTTATTCGTAAAGAAATTATACGATTTTAACCTCACTAAACCTGTAAAAAACTAACATTACCCTAACTCTACGTTATTCGTAAAGAAATTATACAATTTTAACCTCACTAAACCTGTCAAAAACTAACATTACCCTAACTCTGTGTTATTCGTAAAGAAATTATACAATTTTAACCTCACTAAACCTGTAAAAAACTAACATTACCCTAACTCTATGTTATTCGTAAAGAAATTATACAATTTTAACCTCACTAAACCTGTAAAAAACTAACATTACCCTAACTCTGTGTTATTCGTAAAGAAATTATACAATTTTAACCTCACTAAACCTGTCAAAAACTAACATTACCCTAACTCTGTGTTATTCGTAAAGAAATTATACAATTTTAACCTCACTAAACCTGTAAAAAACTAATATTACCCTAACTCTATGTTATTCGTAAAGAAATTATACAATTTTAACCTCACTAAACCTGTAAAAAAAACTAACATTACCCTAACTCTGTGTTATTCGTAAAGAAATTATACAATTTCAAATACAACGTACATAGAAAATAGGAAGAAACGGTGCTCGTAAAAGGCGAAGGACGTCTGAAAACAATCAAATCAAATATAAGCCACACATAACCCACACATATCGTACTATCATACGCAAATACGTACACACCAGTCTGGAAAGGTCGTGGCCACTACGTGTGCAATCTTCTCGTGTCCACAGCTAGCGTGTTAGCAACCCGCGAAGATTTTATTCACTATATTTTATACTATAAAACTTACGTTTATAAGGACGGATCGTATACAAGATTCAACCCTGTCGTAGATATGCCGCTTTTTGTTTACACTGTGTGCGGAAGGGTGGAGAGGAGAGTGGAGGAGACAAAGGCGAGAGAGTCCTCTATAGCGGAGGTTGATAATTACGTCGACGCTGCAAACGCAATTAAACGCCTGGGGCGTTTGAGGTTATGTCCATGTTGTGGATCCTTCGATGTATTAGTTGTTACGTTTACACATGTATATATATATATACACGCATATATTGTTTCACAGAATTCGCAACGATTGTTTAACAGAAACGTGTGCGTATTCTATCGCAACCCATGGCCGTTCTCGTTTATTCTCTGGCAACAGGTGTCAATATACCACCATTATCGATAACTTTCTACCTTCGGTCTTTTTTCTTTCGATGGTCATGTAGGTATGTGTTCTTCTTTTTTTTTTTTGCTTCTCTCGCTCGCACGAGGGTGCTCGGAAAATTCTGCCTATCTCGTCGGATACAATTGTCGTTGCTTACACATATAGGTCTATAAATATAAATCTATACGGACATTAATAGGATTTTTAGCGCGCGAGTGTCGCGAATGCTCGAGTTATATAGACGGCTAGCCAGGGGTGGCTGGCACAAGTTGTGCGACCCGTGCAAAACAAAACATTGGCTCGAGGGGATGAGTAGGAGATGGGAAGGGAGGGAGAGAAAGAGGAGGAGGAGGGAAGGGCAACGAGAGCTCGACGACGAGGAGTGGGAGAAGTCGCGTGCGCGCGAGAGCTTTGACAGAGAGAAATAGAGAGGGAAGGAAGGAGAGTGAGAGAGAGAGAGAGAGAGAGAGGGAGAGAGAGGTGTTCGGTCCGGGTGAAAAGCGCGCTCTGGAGGTACACACCAGCCAGGCCAGAGCATCATATTCCCTCTCACGGTTTCCTCTCGCCGAGAAAGAGAGAGAGTGAGGCTGCCACTGGCCTAGCGCGTAGTGGTGGAAACGAGCCAGGGGATGAAACTGGCCGCGAGGCTGCCTCGCGTGGATCGATGCCGCGTAGCACCACCGTCGCTCTCATACCCTCAAACCACTCGTGTTATGTTTTATACGTATGTTTGCGCGTGTCCCTCTGTGTGTATATTTATGTGTTCCTTTGTATGTGTGTGTGTGTGTGTGTCGGTTACACTAACTCGACTGAGAGAGACAGAAGCATAGCTTGTGTATGCGTGAATACATATATATACATGGATGTATGGATGTGTGTCTGTGTTATTGTATACACACATAGACGTAGAAACGTATAGTACACGACACGATGAGACCTCGACCAGCCGGCACCACTCTACCCTCGGTTCACCAGTTCACCAGCACTTGGCGAGAATAAAAAAAAATAGATGGGGAGGATAGAGCGGTCGTGAAGTACCGGGTCAAACTGATGCTCTTCGTGCTGGTCCGAAATGTGTTTTCTCTTCTCTCTTCTCCTCTTCTTCTTCTTTTTTTTTGTTTTCCTGTATTATAATCACGGCGAATAATTCCTTTGGCGATAGTGACTTCTGTTCGGTTTCATGAAAAATTTCGACGAATCGAGCCGAATTTCCAATTGAGCAACGATTGAAGATATAGAGATGTGGATACGTTTAATCTGAAACATAGGAATAATTATTGTGTATTTACTAAATATCGATACTTAGTGATTTACGAAACTCGCGTTGTTAAATTGTGAGGCAATTTTTATTTTGAGCAGTCAATGTCAATTATAGATTGTAAATGTTATTGTTACAGCAAAATTGGACGTGGATTCTAAGGAGACGTGCAGCGGTAGCGGCTCGTTGCATACGATTGATTCGAGTGTTCAACTGGCGTTGGTATTTTCTCTGGTGATGGCAGTGCTTCTTCATCAACAGCAGCATCGACACGCGGCTATAACGTCGTTAGTGATACCGGCGAGAGTAGCGCAGCTACAATATCGCGGAACGGCGGTACAGCCAGTGGCGAGAGGTTACGTCTAGTCGACGACTGACGCTCGACTGTCGCTTCCACGTCCCCCACCACCGCGCCGCTCCGGCGCAAACTCCATGACTCTTCCCCCTCCCTACGCTGCCCTGCCGCGGTCCTCACTCGAATCGTAAGCACGCGTTCGTCCTTTAGTTCCTTCAGGCTCCGCTAGAGTTCTCACTTCCAAGAAAGAAACGAAAGAAAAAACAAATACTCCACAACGCGAGTGAAATATCTCCGTTGAAACCCATTCCCCTAAAAAAAAAAACAGAAAAAAAATACCCCCCGCGAATTTTTTCTTCTAACTCCTCTTTCGCATCGCCGAGAATAATGAGATATATATATTAAAAATATATATATATATATATATTAGTAGAAATACAAGTCTCGTTTATAATCACACTGAAAGATACGCAAACAGTTGAAAAATAATGCAGAGAAAGATTTAAAAGTGAGAAAGAGAGAGAGAGAGAGAGAGAGAGAGAGAGAGGGAGAGAGAGAGAGAGAGAAAAGAAACAAACCAAACACAAGATACACCGAATAAAAAATGATACACACAGCAAACATATCAAGCTATTAAAGAAATAAATAAATGAATAAATAATAATGATAATTAAACAAAACAAACAAAAAAGAAAAAAAAGATACTATAATAATGTATAGAAGCGCCAGGGAGCGCGCAAACGCGCTGTTTTTTTGTGACGATTTATTTACGCTCGAAGAATGTAAACGGTTGAGAGAACAACAAAAATCATCGACTAATTATCGTACGAAGCAGAGAAAATGATTCGAACCCGCAGCCCGCGTCATTAAACAAATCGAAGAAGAAAAAAAAAACACGATTAAAAAAAAAACAAAACCATCAAGTTCGACTCTCACGATTGTTACGAAGAAAATCAATTGCCAAAAAACCAAAAAAAAAAAGAAGAAAAAAAAAAGAAAAAACAATTAAAAATATAAACACCCTCGGCTCTCGACTCATTCACGACAAAAGTTACGACGGACTAAAATATCTTACTTCCGTTTTTTCGTTTCGCGCCGGAGAGCGTCGTTCGGCTCTCTCTCCCTGAAAATAGTGAGAATTTCATTGTTCTTTTTTTCCTATCTCCGCAGTTTTTTCGTCGCACCGATATTATACATATTTCTCACCGCAATCTTGGTAATCGCAATTCTCGGGACTCGGTGTACGTGTGTGTGTGTGTGTGTGTGTATGTGTGTGTGTGTATGTGCATGTGTACGAAGTGTGAAGGTGCGCATGCGTACATGAGTGTCTGGATGTCGTGCGCATGCGCATGCGCACCCCTATGTGTCGTGCGCATGTGCATGCGCACCCGTGTGTGTGTGTCTGCGCATACGCATGCGCGTTTTGTGTGCGTATGTAATCGCTGTAATATCATAAAGAAAAAAAATCTCTCGGCTGGCCGGGAAATTATCGTCGCGCGTGCGCGCGCACGCGAGAAAGAGACAGAGAGAGAAAGAGAGAGAGACAGAGAAAGAGAGAAATTGAGCTTCTCGATGTCACGCAAGCGTGGCGTAAACGATCAAAAAAATCATAACGAAAACGATTATGAAGGAAAAAAAAGAAAGAAAAAAAAAACAAAGACAAAAAAAACAGAAAAAAATTACTCATAAAGTTTTAACGCAATCCGTGTTACAATTACGGCGTCTCGACTCGAAAATTCTCTATACGTTAATATTCTCAATGGAGAGAAAGCAGAAAAAAAGAAAACAGTGCGAAGTAAAATCGAATAATCGGAAAGAAAGAGAGAGAGAAAGAGAGAGGGAAAGATATTTCGCGCGTACTAAAAGAAAGATAAAAGTATAATGAAAACAAAAAAAAATCAATAACACAAAACAAAAAAATATATCGACAGAAAATAATAATGATCGCAGCGCAAAATGATAAAAAAAAAAAGAAGAAAGAAAGAAAGAAAAAAAAAAACAATAACAAACGCGATAATTGAAAACCCGAGCGAATTCCGATAAGAAAGTAAACGCGACAAGAACACGAAAGGCACACGACTACCTAAAAAAAAAACAAAACAAAAACGACGACGACGACAAAAAAAATGAAGAAAATGAATTAAATTAACTAAAAAAAAAAAAAAAAAAAAGAAAAAAACGAGAGCCTACTAGTAAGCTTTATACTATTTATATATAAAAAAAAATCGATTATTAATATTAGGTGTAAACTAGAGTGATATAACAATTATATATAAATTATATAAATATATATGTACATATATATATACATTCACATATATATATGTATATATATATAATATTAATAAATATAATATACATATTAAAAATATATAATAATAATAATAATAACAACGATAATAACGATGATGACGGTAAAGATGATGATGCGAACGAGATAGCGAGAAAAAGATGATAAATACGTGTGAAGAGAATGAACGTTTTTCTTTTTTCTCCTTCTTTCTTCTTTTCGACGAGGTTATCTATATAGACAGCTGACTATACGAACGATCGCGATAATATATTATATATATATACACGTGAATTAGCTGCCTTGTATATTCATTTGATACTCGCCCATCTCGTCATCATAATAATGTCACAAAAGGGGGAGAAAGAGGGACATGATGTAATCTCGCGTTGATCGTGGGCGCTTCAAAGAATGGAGGAGGGACTTTGAATAGTTTTCTGCTGAACGAGACAGAAAGAGGGGACGAGAGAGAGAGAGAGAGAGAGAGAGAGAGAGAGAGAGAGAGAGAGAGAGAGAGAGAGAGAGAGTGTGAGAGAGAGAGTGAGAAGGCTCTTTCCACTAAAAAAATCAGCTAAAATCCAAATTTCTTATTATAAACGTACGTTTATTCCATAGACAATTTCAAGGACGTTATAGTTTGGAAGAAAAAGAACGAAGAAAAAAAGAAAAAAAAAAGATTTAATACGCTTATGAATTTAATTAAAGAAGACCTTGGGCAAAGTGTTATCGTTCCACGGTTTATCTTGTAACAATCTTAATGAAAGTATTATTGCTTTGAGAATCTCTCAAAATATTATAATGAATTATTACCCTTTGATAATTTCTCGACTCGTCGATGTTACGTTTACCTCGAGAATTTCTCAAATTTAATAAATCATTGCTACCGAGAATTATTAAAGAAAAAAATATACTAAATTCTTGCTTCGTTAAAACAAAAATTCTCTGCGCAAAGAACTATCAGAGCTTTTAGCACAGTGATTCCTGACCCAATCTAGGGACTTTACGTACTCCATAATAATAATAATAATAATAATAATCATAATAATAATATTCCATATTATTATTATTATTATATATAATAATAATAATTATTATTATTATATATAAAAATAATAATTATTATTATTATATATAAAAATAATAATAATAATAATATTCCATATTATTATTATTATTATGTATATATAATAATCATTATTATTATTATTATATATACATAATAATAATATTCCATTTTATTATTATGATTATTATTTTTATTTCATCCTCAAACAAAAACAAAAGCCCCCAAAAAAATATTCGACGAGAAATAAAAAACAGTAAAATCCTGGAAAATGTTCTCACGGAAATAAATACCGATTACACGTATGGTTTTGTGTGTGTATATATATATATATAAATATACATACAAAACTAGTGTAGTGCACTTTGTTGATGTACTTCCCGGAGCGCGAGGTCGACGGGGTGTTAGCGCGGCTAATAACGTGACTAATTACAAAAGCGCCGGGGCGGCCACAAATCACTCGACCGATCGATCGTTTCTCTTCGCTTGCGAGAAAGAGAGAGAGAGCTCTCTATCCTCTCTCACGCTCTCCCATCTTTCTTTTTCTTTCTCTATCTCTCTCTCTCTCTCTCTCTCTCTCTCCCTCGCTCTTTCTCATCGTCACCGTCTCTGGTATTCTCGCTTCCCGCACTCTCCTATCTCAATCTCACCCCAGAATTTTTTTCCACCATCTCCCCCTCTGCCGAACGGTTTTTTTTTTTGGCTATGCTCGACGCCAGGGGAAGTCCCGTTTGTGCAGGACAGTGGAGTGAAAGAGAGGGGAGTTGGTGCCGCGCCACTGCCCCACGGCGTTGGCCGAGTGTCGATTCTCCCGGGAGTAGAGAGAACTCGAGGGGTGAGGAAAAAGAGAAAGGGACGAAGAGAGAGAGAGAGAGGATGGCAACCCGACTTTTTGCCATCGCGGTCATCGCGGAACGAGCGTCAGCTCGATCGACCTCTACTCGCCTTTGCCGTCGCTTCGCGACGCACATAACGCCGATATCGTATCGAGACGATATCACGATGATAATACCAAAAAATTGAGAGGAAAGAATAAAATTAAAAAAAAAAAAATTTTTACATCGTATGTAAGAAATGAGAAGAATCGAAGTTGTCGAAAAAATGGCGTCGTGGTCGTTTGCCGACGGCACGACGCGAGTTCTACACGGGTCTAATACGAGATAACGCAATTTTTTTGTTTAATTAATTTCATTATTGTTCATTAATATTGTTCGTCCGCGCGAGAATAATAAGACAGATCGGTTTGACCTTAAGGCCTAAAGGAGGAGAAGATTACGAGGAGAAAAAAATAATAAAGTGTATCGAAAGAGAAAAAATACGAAAAAGAAAAGTAAAAGAAAACATCATTCAAATCGACAAAGAAAATATTCGGTCGTTGCAAATGGTGGAACGAGGGAGAGAGATTAATTGATTGATTGATTAATTGATTTATTGTCTTATGCCCTAGCGAGCTACGAGGCGATTACATAATTACAGTAAACGATTCGGAAAAATTAATATCGAGAAATGGCGAAGAATGGAACGAAGCTTAAGTACGTAGGCGTCGGGTATTTAAAGAAAACACAAGTAAATAGAGAGAGAGAGAGAGAGAGAAGAAAAACATAATAAGAAATGAAAATTAAGAAAAATGTTTCTTGCTGCCTTAAAAATAAAATACTCGTACGCGTACGCACACATTTCTAAACGAAACGAGGCGAGACAGACACACAGACGCATACGTGGAATACAGAGAACATGAAAAAATGAGAACATATTCTAAAAAAAAAAAAAAAAAAGGAAGAAGGTATTTTTAAAAAAAATTCGGTTCGATGAGGGGAATGTTTTTCGTGTGCTTTTTTTTCGATGCAATTTGTTCCACGAGCCCAACTGACCTCGTTCATCATCCGCCGAAGGGTAGGAGGGCTCGCCTATCCCTGTTATTATAACGGTTGATTATTTTTTGTTTCTTCCTTCGCTCGTCCCACCACGCGGACCAACTTTTACGACTGCAATTAGCGACGACTCCATTTTTATCGCATAGGCGATATAATTACAGCATCGGATAATTCCGGGAGAGTCCTCGTTGTAATTCATTATTGCAACTCGAAACAAATGTTACACGAAGCTTTTCAATTTTTCCAGTTATTTACATTATTTTTGGGAATATTATTCAAACTATTTTTCATTGAAACTTCAAAACGTTATTATAATTGAACAATCTATATTTATACGCATCATTCCCATTGTTATTAACGATTTTGACGCGGGTCGGGGTCATATGCATCAGTCAGAGGTCGAGCTAAGCTTTTAATCATGGACTTATAAATATATGTACGGTGACTTTCTCCGCGGGGGAGTGAAGCCACAAGGGTGAGGGGAATGAAAGCCTGCTGCAACGGATATGATGAACCAAGATGGCGGCGACGATATCTATTTTCACGGTGCGATGCCAAAGTAGTAAGGTGGCAGGGATAGATCATGGGAGCGCGACGAGAGAGTCATTTCGAGAATAGCCCCGCGAAGCACCTGGCTACATTTCGTAGCCGAGAAATAATTTGATGGTTAAACAGTTGAATTCCCTTTTGGAAATATATACGCAATTTATTTTTACGTATATAAAAAGTTACCATTGCGGCTGTTCATGATCGTTTATTATTGTCCTTTAAATAACACCAATTTGTTATATGTGTGCCGTATACTTAATACATTATTAGCTATTTCATTACGAAAGATTGTGACGGTTATGACAAGTCAAGCGCGAAGAATCTTCGACCACGGCGCATTTTGTTACACCAACGCCGCCTGCCGTGAAAATAGACGCGTCTTAACATATATCTATTATATACAGGGTGGCCCACATAACTCTTAACAGATGAATATTTCGGAAACTATTTGTTCAATCGAAAAGTTGTTCATAAGAAAGTTTGATGCTTTCGAGGGGCCTTTCTAAGTTCAAGAATATGAAGTTACTCCCTGCCCCCCTTTATGGGGGGCGGGGGGTAACTTTACAATTTCAAACGGGACCCCCTATAAAATGTGAGATGGTTGGATTCTACGGGAAAAAACAAATAAATTTTATTCGAAACATTTTTTTGTCAGATGTTTCTGTTAAAAGATATGACGGTGTAAATGTTTATGTTTGAATCACCGACGAAAGACAAGGATACGCGGCGCTTACGTTTTCTGTAGCTTCGAAACTTTACACCGTCATATCTTTTAACAGAAACATCTGACAAATAAATGTTTCGAATAAAATTTATTTGTTTCTTTTCCCGTAGAATCCAACCATCTAAAATTTTATAGGGGATCCCGTTTGAAATTGTAAAGTTACCCCCTGCCCTCCTTTACGGGGGGCAGGCAGTAACTTCATATTGTTGTAGTTAGTAAGGCCCCTCGAAAGCATAAAACTTTCTCATGAACAACTTTTTGATTGGACAAATAGTTTCCGAAATATTCAGCTGTTAAGAATTATCTGAGCCACCCTGTATATAGGTGACAAAAACTGATGAACCAAGATGGCTGACACGTGTTTTCTCTTCACCCGCGTGGCTTCAACCTCCGCGTCCATAAAGGCACTTTAGGCTCGGTCCATATATTTATACGTCCATGCTTTTAATACTCCGACTGTTTCATATGACCCCGCGCTACCTCCCAACCGTCCGTAGAGCACCAAGCCGTTAGGAATCCCTGGTACATAATATACACGTACATCATCCTTTTATTCTCCAGCCACGCGACTAGCTTTGAAAATAAAACGTGGAAGAACGATTTGGATGATCCAAGGCTCGATTATGGATAGCTTAGTAATTCGCAGGGAGAGCATTTTTGATAGTTCAATGAAAAAAAGAGTCTATGCCGATTCAAAGTCACTGTTGTATCTCTCACTCTCTCTCCACCACTCGCTATCCTTCTGGCTTTGGCCAGTCTCGCAATCGGTGGCTCCATCGATCGGCGATATTCTACACCTGTGTACAACCCTAGGAACGCTCTCTTTCTCTCTCGCGCCCCCTGCTCTAACAAACTGGGTTCTATATACATATATATATATGTATATGTATAAACACAGCGTGCATGTGTCGCACATTTTGCGCGAATATATACAGAGTGGAAGGAGATGGCAGCAATGTACGCACAGGAGAGTGTGTATATGTATATATCTATATCTGTATGTTTATACGGCAAGAGACAGAGCGAACAAGAAGCCTGGGGAGAGGAAGCTGGCTGGGCTGCCTCCTCGAGTTTGCTCGTCAGCGTCGAGGAACACTTGCGATAATCAAACCTCTCCGTGGACCCCATAACGTGATCGCCTCGAGGTTGCTTGCTCTCTCTGTCTCTACGTATCTATCACTCCATCTCTCTCTCTCTCTCTTCGAAACGCTCCAACAACGCCCTCAATCGAATCAATTCAATCAAAGATGGGTCCGTGTATGTATTCCTAGCGTTGACACGTGATCCCTAGCGAAAGGCGATCCCAAAACGGCGAATTCGAACAGTGCGTCGTAGTTCCTGGAATAATATTGACGATCGATAACGATAACTATACGATAGAATTGATTCGCGCCCTTCTGTTGTATACGATCTTCGTTCGGGGAGGTACGATGGGTAAACAAACAATTTACACGCATGGTTAATCGTCGAATATATTTTCCTTCGTTATACATTAAATTCGATATTTATCACACGTTTCTCGACATTAATCGAGTCGAAAAGAATATTTATACGTTATAAATGATAAACGAGAAAAAGATCGATCGAGGAAAAAAAAATTGTTCGTGATTTATTGGCGACGTTACGATACAACGCGAGAACCAACGTCAGACTGTCGGCCATCTTGTTTCACTCACTACGCGTCTCGTCGACGCCGCGAGATCGCAACACATACACAGGTCCGTCATCGACCCAAGATTTTTATTGTTTCGTAGCGTCGGGCGAGCGCTTCGCACTCGTTAATGCAATATAAAAACAATAAACCGATCGTATATTGCTACCGTGCGCGAGGATACGATGCGGTTGAAGTCTCCGGGGACGTTGATGGAAGTTTTATCACATCGAACCCAGCCAGCTTCGGTACACATCCGCGAAAAGCATACTACCCAACACACGAACATTTGTCTCGCAGCGCCTTATTCCTCCACCGCGTGTCCTTTTCTGCAACACTTTCACGACAGGCCAGTGCGGTAATAAAAGTTAATAGTTCGGGTGTGGGAGAGCGCGAGGGAGAGGGAGCAAGTGTCGCGAAGAGACGATGAACGAGGTTCGGTCGATCGCCGTAGCATGGCGACACTTGCACGTCTACGAGCACACGAGTCGTGTAACTTTCCAGTCCACGAGAAGTTATCTACGTAACATATACTCACTCGACTATTTTTTTTCTTTCTTTCTATCCACTCTATTCATATATATATATATATATATATATATATATATATATATTGTATATAAAAAAAAATTCTCATCCCACGACAAAACATTCCGTATGGACTTTCCTCGGGACATAATAACCCTTCGCAGAATTCGTAATGATCAAAGTCCTCGAAGTTGGATCTACTCCCGGGACTCGAACTGCAGTAAGAGAAGTTGCGGCAGAGGGAGGTATGCGAGAGAAGAGGCTATTCCATCGGCTGGAACATTTCCAGGAGAGCTTCGGCCCTCTCCTCATTCCCCTTCGCGCTCATCCTCGTTTTTCCGTACATTCCGTATACGCTATTGATTTTTATTTCGTATCCTCGGGGCATTCGAGTGACCGAGTGTGTAGCGCGCTGGTATCGACTATGAACTTTTTTTTTCTCTCACTACACACACACACACACACACACAGAGACACACACATGCAGAAACAGAAGCGCGGCAAGATGTAGAACCCACTATCATCGTTGATGTAGTGTATCGTTATGGTATTGGGAAGATTTTCAACGATGCTTCCCCCTCCCCCTGCTCCACTCTACTCCTCCATTGCCGCGAGGCATTGTGGTACGACGGTTGGCCACACGCGTTCGCCTCGTGCTCGCAACAATATACATATATCCGACTGGTGCTCGGAACAATTCCCTCGTTCTACCTTCTCACACGTAAATCGAATCTTTTCCCTATCGTCATTCGGGTCACACTGCGAAAAAACTTTTATCTCGTATTCCTTCCTCTTTTTGTTTTTTTTTTTATCTTCGACACTTATTTATCCGTCTATACTAACAATGTTTCTCTTCACTTCCGCTCCTTGGCATCGAGGCGCTGCTGTCTGTCTCATCGTCGGTCTCTCGCTTACACATATACATAGGCGCGTTAAAATACTTCGTGTATTATATATCAACGTATTTCCTCGATCCTTCGAGCACATTATTATTTCCTCGTCGTACGTAAACTATATCTCGAGAAGCCTCGTTATTTTGCGAAATATTCTATGCTTATAGGTTATGTTGGGTATACGTAAACATGTTTATTCGCGTACGGGAGTCGGTTGAGGCACGTTCCGAACACAGGACTATATTTTCCATTCTGGTATAACATAACCTTCTCGCGATAAAACTCGATTAAACATACGGACGAGCCTGAGGCATTGGCGAAGTTTACGCTTTTCGTAAAAAGCATGGAAAATCATACGACACCCCACGACGATACATATATACACTACAATAGGATCATAGGTTTTCACTCGAGCGTACAAAACGCGTGTATTACTATCGAATAACGATAAAAAAAAAAAAAACAAAGAGGCATCGCGATGACTACGACGATACTTGCATAGCGAAAATGATATTGTATAAGTGATAACGCGATATTTAATTTACGCCCAAACGTATATACATACATATATATATATATATATATATGTGTGTATATATATATATGCACGTATATATTTGTGAATATATGCATATATATGTATATAGGATTGACGACATATTGGTAGGTGAGCGAGCGAAAGAAGAGACGCAAGAGAGAGGGGGGGAAGTCGAGGATGCGCGCGCATGCGTTATAAAATGTCGGACGACGGTGCTAAAAGAGACAGAAGTATTGAAAAACAAGAGAAAAAGAGAATATTTAACGGGAGAATATATATTCGATTCGACAACGAGCATGGTTCACACTACATTTATGTATCACCTACCTTGTTATTACCCCTCATCGACCATACACCACAAGTCTACTGAAAGAAAAAATATATATACAATGGACTCTAAACGATTCGGCATGGCGATCAAATATAAAGGACGGGAGACACACGAGCCGGAGATACGACCGGGGGACGTAAGACGAAAAAAACAAAAAAAAAACTTTCGAAGAGCAAGAAAAAAAACAATTCTATACTTATGGAATATACAGCAAGAGTCAAAAATGACGAAAAGATATATGTGAGAATGGTGAATAATAGAGATTAACAAAATTATGAAAAAAAGTAAATAAGAGATAATAAAACAACAACAACAAAAAAAAGAAACAATTGAAAGCCACATTGTATATGTGCGTGGCGCTAGGCGTCCATTGCCGATATTTACAAACGAACAAAAAAACAACACATGGAATAAGCAAAAATCGGTGTGCTTTGACTGTCGAAATAATAATAATAATAATAGTAATAATATTAATAACAATACTAATAATAATAAATATGATTAGTCGTAAGCGATGGCGTTATTTAATTACGTATAAGTATACCGAGATGTGTTTGATTTAAGAGATTAAATGTGGCTCTGGATGTATATCTATTCGTGTAAGGATGGTTAAAAAATCATGGGGACGAACACGAAAGAACACGGAACACGCACACACGCACATATACCATATATAGACACGCAGGCATGAAATATTATACGACGTACGATGACACGAGACCGCGATCTGTTTTACCGATCTGGCTATTGATAAGATCGTCGACCACATTAACACGATAACACAATTTGCAAGAAATAAACGACACACGCATATATAAATATATATACATATAGCGGTTAATAAAAGTAATAATATTAACCGCTGGCTTGAAAAAAGAAGGATCACGCTGTAATTCTGCCAGGCGATTCTGGCTCCGTTATTACGCTCTGTCATGTCTTGCTTTATCTTTCTTTTAGTACGATTTTTTCGATCCGAGCACTTGCCGAGAACGTATAAAGGCACGTATCGCTTCGTTCGTCGATATTGAGCGTGTTTAAACGAGCATTCGGCTTGCATAGAAACAGTTTAGGTAAATTAAAACGAATTTGGATAAATTAAGAAAAGAAAACACTGTAAGACGCGGGAGCTCGATGCCTCGTGGTCATAGACGCAATGCGATGCAAAGTGCGATAGCTGTCTAAAATTATGATGGACGCGCGGGCTGCGACCTCTAGCGGCAATTTCTCGCAACGACGGCCTCAATGCAGATGTATATGCATGTATATAATGTCGGTCAAACTGACACGATAATAAGGCAGAAGCGCCATCTCGCGACACAGCTGCGAACACTTTCAGTTCACAGAACGAAAATGAAAAAAGCGTTAACTTCAAACCCAATGAATATTCGTGAACATAAATTGCAACTTATTATTCTCACGCGGATTATTAAATATACGAGGACTCGCGACGTCGATCCAATTTAAGAAACGGCGATGCACTCCTCGTTCGATAATTTCTGTAAAGCTATTTGTAAAAATACTAGGGAGAGAGAGAGAGAGAGAGAGAGCGACAGAGAGAGAGAGAAAGAGAGAGAGAAACAAAGAGGGAGGCTTGGGGAAGATTGTAACAAAAATTCATTCGACCCGAAGGAATTGCGAAATGGAAAAGAGGATAACAAGAAGTATTAATTTTCATTATATAAACGTATTAATACGTGCGAACTAAGCGTGCGAACTATCGTGGTCTGACCAAGCACGTATCTACTCCACTCCACTCCGAGTGTTGTGCGCGTCTCCCTAGTTTTCTTCCCCCACCACGCGTCCTCGTCGTATCTCGCTATATCTCGTTCTGCTGCGCCGCGCATTGCGGACCTCTCGAAGAGCTCGGAGCGCACTCTCGCGGTCAACGCGTGTATTATATGTTTACACACGTATACATATCGGTGTCACCAACGTAAGAAAAACAAAAATTCTTTTTACTTTTAACCTTTTTTTTTTGCCCAATATTGCGCGTACGAAACTACAGCTGTTGCTGAAATTAAGAATTACGTTTCTTTTCTATTTTAATTCGGCGAGTCGGCGATGATCAATCAATTCTGTCGATATATTTTCAACAATCAAAGTTACGTGAGAAAAAGAAAACACACTCATACACTACACAATACACACACACACACACAACACACACATATATATATATATATATTCCTCTCCTGTCAATGGGATTCGGCGTGTTACGCTGGAAAAGTAGCCCGCAGGCCTAAATACGCTCTAATCGTTATTCTAACTGAAAAAGAGAAAATAATGATGAAAAAAAAAGAAGATGGACTTCCGATGAAACACAGAGCAGATAAATCTTTCGATAGTCTCGCCGCAGCTCGACTAAAATCGTACGAGTCAATTCGGCGCATTGATAACAAAAATAAATGAAAACAAAAATTATCATTATTGTACTGTGTAACGGACGTATAAATAGCTTAAAAAAAAACAAGCCCCGGCGCACTTCATCGGTAAAAGGATTTCATAATAATCATCTCGTTCTTTATGGGAATATGTTTTTCGTTCTCTCAATCTTACATATAAAAAAATATGTATATGTATGTATATATATATATATATGTATATATATATATATACATGCATATATACATATATACATAATATACCCTCTTTCCCACCTTTATATAGAATCGCCAAGCGATTTATATAGACACTGCGAAATATACATAAGAACAAACAAAAATAAATAAAAATATATGAACTACGATATAATATTTACATTGTATCGATCTCGAAAGCGGATAAATATGAGAAAAAAAGAAAAAATCTTAAAACATAACAAAAGAATACTCGAAACTGGTCGGGGTGAAACGGAAAAAAAATGAAAAATATTATTTAAAAAAATACAAAATTATAAACAAGCGAGAGAGTGACACGAGTACGTGTATAAGTTTCCAAACGGCAAACATCCTGCTATTATCCGGCGTTTGTATGTAATATATATATATTCATACGATATAAATATATATATATTATATGACATTTAATAACACAAACATTATTACTGTTTCATAGTAGATACTATATATATATATACACATATATATATTGTACGAAAAAAAACGAAATTTACTGCTTGTATATACATATATATATGATAATGAGGTAATAAAAATGATGTACCTACAAAAACTGATGCTTTGTTATTATCATTATTTCATATCTCTGTATATTTTACGCGATTCACAGACATCTTGAGAACAATATCGGTTACCGTTGTATCGATATGGGAACGTGAATTTCATTTAGGCTCGTGTGCACTTTCGAGTAATTTGTGCAAACTGACTTGTGCTGGAGAATTTGCACAAAAAGATTGTGCATGAACGTCACGTCCACATGTTCGAGTAATTTCTTTCTAGTCGGCAGTTAATTTGCTAAGTGATATTGTAACTTTTTTACAGAGGAGGATATGATTTATAAATTTGAATAAATTCATTTGAAAATTCATCTTGTTTAATATTTTTTTTACCAAACACTCGTTTCTTGTATTCAAACAAATAAGATTACACAATATTTTGTAAAAAATAAAGCCAGAACTGGTACATATTAGCGTTATTAAATGAAGTATTATTTATTTCCAGACGGTTGTGCATTTGCACATATGGTACGTCTTGAGCAAAATTGAATATGTTGGATATTACTCAAGCTAGATTTGTAGGCTTGTGCCTCAATCTAACATTTTGATTGTGCAAACTGACTTGCGCACTCCTCAAGGCCCATTTACGCGCTCTTTTTGCAAACTGACTTGCGCAGTGCAGTTTGCACAAAGAGTGTGTAAACGGGCCTTTACGAGTGTACCAATTATGACGAATCTCAAATGGCGATTGGCACGTGGGAAGAAGAGGCGGGGTATAATAAATGCAACTGGAATGAGTCGCGAAAGGAGGATTTTCCGTTTGTTCGAATAAACGGCTAAATTTTACGACATTTAAGTTAATCTGACATGAGATCAATGCTCTCATTGTCAGTCTCCCGTTATTAGGCACAAGTTTCCATTCCTTTTTTCTCACTTTTCACAACTTAAATGCTCCTGCCTGTGCTGCCTTGGTGATGAAGGTTTTCAGGGTCTCTTCGTCCAGCTTGGCGAAATTCGGCGTCTGTGTAACAGCCGTCAAGTGATGTATCGCGAACGTAAAGCAAAAGTCCTCGAGCTCCTGGAAACATCACTAATTCGTTAGTTCACCTCGAACGAAACGATTTCTTCTTTTATCTCTGATTTGTATCTTTTTTAGACTGACCTGCGACTTGTATTGGATAGCTACACTGTAGAGAAAAGCCACATTAAGCTGGGTGACACCCCGTTTGATTATCTCCACGCAACATCTCTTTAACTGCGGTTCCAAATACGCATTCGCTAGATTCATGAGTTCTGTCGAGAGAAAATGGAAGAAAAACGGCTAATTTGGTACACGTCCTGTTCTGTATTCGAGCTTTCACATCAAGTCCACTCACCCAATGCCTGCTCCAGTGGTAAATTAATCTCATCAGTGTACAAGTATTTCAAAAAAGATCTGTACACCTCGTACGAGAACTCGTCGTGCTCTATGACTCTGCAATAAGATGGGAAGGCGGTTAAATCAAAGCTTTGTCATTAATTCGTAAAACGTGTACAAGTTTCAGGAAGAAATTTCACGTACGATCGATTATTCTCCACCCACGTTTCTTGAAACATCGATCTAAAGTATTGACAGCGTATTTTCAACACCGCCTTGTGAACGTGTATCGGCTTCCCTTCTACTTGTATCGTCAAGTCGCTGGTTGACTAAAAATTCATTTATACTATGGTATATTTCATCGTAACAGCTTTTTCATTCTTTTCCATCTCAAAAGCTTCCACCATTATTGACAAATTTTGTAATATTAAAAGTAAATGATGAATAATAAAAAAAAAGAATTAAACATAATTCGAGGCTAGAACCATGTTATTGGCAAAGTATTTTTCTTTCAAAACGTACTGGATCGTCGAATGCTTGTTTCAGAAAATCGACTAAGCTCGTTTCTTCTTTGGAGTGTAGAATCAAAGGCGCATACATGGTACTTGGAGTCGTGTAAGCTGCGAATGCTTCGTGCATATTTGAGAATGGCGTTGCCCTAGGTTTGTAAACGCTCAGACCTAGACACTGCCCCCATATGTAAACAGAACCTCCATGCGCCATCGCGACGCTTATGTGATGCTGGTGCAGAGCTGCTATGTCCAAGACTCTTCTCATTTCTGAGATCAACTTTATTTTCGCAAAAAAAGAACGAAATGTAAATTTTTCCAATAAAGCTCACGGTAAGAAAGATTCAACATTCCACGATCTTCCTTTTAAATTTTCTCACCTTAGTCGGTACACCAGAATTAACTTTCGTGCCAAGACCTAACTGGCCGTAGCCATTTTCGCCCCAAACGTACAGTTCACCCTTGTTGGATAGTGCTAATGTGTGTGCACGTCCGCAAACGACTTTCTCTGCAAATATTGAAATTATAGCTTACAACATTACCGAAAATTTTAGGAAAACTATAATATAAATCAATTGGAAAATCAAGACAGCGATCACACAGTGTGTTTTTTTACCTATGACTATTCCAGAAAGTCCAGTGACTTTGTTTGAGCTTGGGTCGTTGACGCTTTTATATCTTGAAGCATTATCGACTCTACAGTTGCTCCAGCTATAAACTTCACCACAGCTTGTTACTGCCACGCTCGATGATTTACCACAAGCAATATTGATAAATTTCTTCCCAGCCAAACACCACTCAACTGCACATGGTGTTAGAACTGTGCCATAATCGTAATAGTCTTCATCCCTGATATTTACTCCCCAAGCATAGATCTTAAAATATTTTATAACCAATTGCAATAAGTTTGTTATTATTTGTTTGCAAATCTGTAACATACCTTACCATCATTCGTCAAAGCTAGAGAGTGGTGGCTTCCACAGGCTATTTGAATAACTACTTTATTACCGATACTCGTTTTTATCTTTGCAGGTATAAGATTTTGATTGTAAGATCCATTCCCGAGCTGGCCTCCTTCATTGCACCCCCAAGTATATACCTGATTTAGTACAGAGTTGTATTTAAATTTTTTAAAGTTAGATTCCTCGCACAGCAAGCTTCGAACTTATGAATGATAATATTCTCTGAGAAACAGTAATGGAAAGCTTGCGAAGTTCTCAATACTGTGGTAATGTTACAAACATCTTTAAATTAAGGGAAACAAGTGATCGAACAGTGAACCTGTGACTAGAAAACCCAAAGCATTTTGGCTAAAGCAATTTAACTCAATTACAAAAAAGTTGTAGTTGAAATGTTTTTGGTAAATCTTTACGACAAAAGAACATATTGCATACTGAGATTTGAGCAGGTTGAGTATATCACCTCGCCTTTGTCAGTAAGAGCCAGTACATGAGGCCCTGCTCCATAAGCAAAAGCCTGAACTCCCTTTTGTGACAAAATGTCAATTTTTTTCGGGTGAAAGGTACTCAAGGTGTCTCCTGTACCCAGACATCCAGACTTGTTATTGCCAACAGCATAAACACTACCGTCATCTGTAACCATCAGCGCTTCGTTTCCTAAATCTCCTGAAAATTTCGATATATATATATTGTAATCAAGAAATCTTCGAGGATTCATTGCAATAGCCAGTGATACTAGACATAATTACCGTAAACCATAACCATTTTCAATTTATCTATAAACTTCGGCTCTAGAAAGCTGAGAATGGGCCAATTCTTCAAGTTAGAGCGCGACATTTTGGCTTTTGTTACATTAAAGTACAAGATTAAATAACGGAATATCTTTTGTTTTCACTTTGCCGACAATGTATCTCATTCCGGCTTGAACGGTTAGATTCAACAGAGGTTCTTCTTGGTGAAGTAAATGAGATGTTAATTCTCAAGTTGGCAATGATGCCGTTAGATGGCGATCTCTATTCTGAACGCTCATCCGGTCTTACTCTGGGCACAAAGTCGACGTTTTTTTTTTTCGCTCTCCCCGAGTCTTCGCGTCGAACTATCTGAATCGTTGTCTAATGTTTGCACGAACTATCTTATTGCTATCTTTTCCAAATGTGTATCTAATAAAATAGTGCTAAATGACTTCAGGAGTGTATAGCGCTAATACTGAGTTTTCCTTTTTTCTTACGAGAGTCAACGAAGAAGGAATCTAATACTTCTTCTCCTTCTATTTAGTGGCAATGACACAGTATAATCTTATGCCATAACCAGGTAGTTTGAGAGAGCGTGGATGATGTATGAAATCCTGTTCGTTCCTAGGGTTATTTGATGTTATGGAATGGACTGAAATTGAACTTGAAATGGAGTTGCCTTGAAGAAGTCAAAAAGCAGGTGCGACAGTTTGGAGTTCAGTTTGTAAAGGAATAAGTTGGTGTGGAAAGGAGGAAAATGTTTTAGTTTAATCAATTTCTTGTAAAGGATTTTACGAGGTTCAATGAAGGAAGGGCAAGACCAGAGGAGGTGGTCAGTGTCTAAGGGAAGACCGCAGTTGCATTGTTTGGACTATTAAAGAACGATGGGCTATGAAATTGCTAAACCATGGTTGTGTTTTGTCCTTGTAGAAGTGCTTGAAATAATAGGAGCCCTTGTGATCACCGGTGCGTTTCAGAGTATTATGGAATTACGTGCGACTATGTTCGGAGAAGTAAGAACTAAGTTCTTCGAACGGGAGGAGAAACTGTAAGAGTTTTCCAGTTCTTGGCGCTTCTTTGACTAATGTGTCTGCGATTTCATTGCCTCGGATGCCTTTATGGCCAGGGATCCATTCCAGGTTAATTGACATCTGGGATGACAGGGCGAGGGATAAGTACAGCTTGATTTCGAGAGTAAGGAAATTATGTTTTGTGTAGGATGCCGAGGAGGAAAGAGCGGAGATGACACTTTGCGAATCGGTAAATATAAGGCTTTTTTAATTTTCGTGGAGAATATGAACCGTACAGTAAATAATATGGCCAAAGCTTCTAAGAAGAAGATGGAAGCGAAGCAATAGGTTTTGAATACAAAGTGTTTATTGAGCGTAGGAGAATAGATTGCAATCCCTCCATAGTTGTAATTATTGGTTTTGCAGCCATCCATATAGAAGACGGTATGGTCATTAAAATTGTTATTGAAAAGTTGTAGGAATTTTAACTGGGGGTTACTGTGGGAGTTGATTTCACTACCAGATGAGATGGAGGAGTTTGGATTGAAATGAATTACATGTTGATCGTATTGTAACGGCCCCGCATTCCTTTCCGACTGCTCTCACCTACTCCTAATCTCTTTTCCCGCTAACTCCCAACTTCGCTGACTCCACAGTCCCACGGTCCCTTATCATCCTCACGCGGGATCCCCTCTACTCCGAAACTCTTTCTTTCTAACTCTTTCTCATCACCATCCTCTATAACTAGTTAGTCCTCCTCCAACACGCAACTTGGCAAGACATATACGCTCCATCAAGATTCATATACCTGTATATTGTTTATTCACCGCTAACAAGTCATCCGTCACAGTATTTGTCGGGAAGAGGTATATTAGATTTAAAGATGTGTTTTAATGTGTTTGAAGTTCCATTATACGCTACGAGAACAGGGAGATTGGATGATAAATTATATCGATTTTGGAGCGCTTTGCGTAAATTGTGTAGAGTGGTTAAGAGTGGATGGTGGTTGAGGCTGTAAATTCTGCAGATATATTTTCCGGCTAAAATTTGGGACCTTGTTTCGAGGGAGGTTTCACCGGATTCAGCTAATAGAACATTGGTCGGGGTCGATACTCGATATCCAAGAGCCAATCTGATAGCTCTGTATTGGATTTTGTGTAATTTGTAAAAGGATTGTTTGTTGTTGATGACCACATTGAAGGAATTATAGTCCAAGATGCTACGAATGAGAGCCTTATATATATTTAAAAGCATCTGTGGATGTCCACCCCACTAACTACCTCGTAGGCATTTGATGATGTTGAGTGATTGTGAGGCTTTGGAAGTTATGTAATTGATGTGGTGAAGCCATAAAAGTCGTTTGTCCAGAACCATTCCAAGGTATTTCACAGAACGGGAGGGTCTGATTATTGAGCCCAGGATATTAATGGTGCGATTCATTCTCGTTTTCTTTTTTCTAGTGAATATTAGGAGTTTGGTCTTTTCAGGAGAGATTTGAAGGCCTCTATCAAGTAGGTGCGAGGTTAGACGATTGATACTGATTTGGAGAGATCGCATACAGTCTGAGATATTTCTTCCAGTGGAGCAGATAAATGTGTCATCGGCGGATTGAATTATCCTGGAAGTTTTGGTCTATTTGGTTATGGAATTTTCTAGTCTAAAATGTTTAAGAGTATGGGACTTAAGGTAAGGCCTTGTGGGATGCCTATGTAGAGACAAATGAGATTAGACGATCTTTTATTTTATTAACCAATTTTCTATTAGATATTATGTTGTAAATGAATGCTCTTAAATTAATTGGAATATCCATTTCTATTAGATCCTGGTTGAGAATCAAAGGGCGGACATTGTCGAATGCAGATTTAATGTCCAAAAAGAAACAGCCAACCACCCGATTGAAAGAAAAGGCCTAATAGATTGTTGAGGTAAGGATAGAGATAGTGGACCAGATACTGGACCAGTCTATTATAGAACATTTTTTCTGTTACTTTGAGAGAGTAGGAAGCTAGGGAGATGGGGCGGAATTTATTTGGGGCATCTTTGGGGAGGAGGTGGATTAGGAGTTTATTACAATCATCTGGAAAAGATCTGCTCTCAATCAAGTTGTTGATTATGTTTAATAGTAAACGTATGAAGTTATCTGGCAGGCGTTGGATTAATTCGTTACTGAAGCCGTTAAAGCCAGGTGCAGTATTTTTCTTGAGAGAGATTATTGTTCGTTTAATTTCAGGGAGTGATAATGGTTGATTTTTGGAGGACGCGTTAAGTTGGTTTAGATGTTTTAGATTGAGTCTTCGAGTGGAGGATTGGTGGCATGGTTGATGTTGGATGAAAATGGTGCATATGATAGGAAGATGGTCGTTGTAGAAGGAGTCGTCGAATGTGGACCAATTGCAGGCTGTAAGCGGGGAGGAAGAAATGAGGGAATTGCCGATGGCTGAGTGGTTGTTAGTATTGATACAAGATTTTGATCTCTCATTGATTATGTTTAAGTCTGTATATGAGATAGCAGGGAGTAGTTGGTCCCCACTAGGGCAATTATAGAATGAGCCCTATGCTATATGATGGCTGTACAAATCGCCTCCTATATAGACTGCGGGGAAGTTAGCGAGAGAGTTAAAAAGGATACTCCATTCATTTTCTTGAATATAGACATTAAGAGGGCGATAGACAGCCGCTACTCATATTTCAAAGGAATGAAAGTATATTTTGAAAAATAGGAATTCCAGATCTTTATTAATGTTGGGAGAAATGTTTAGAATTGAACAATTGAGATATTTTTTTAGGGCTATGCAGATGCCACCTCCCTCGTGGGAGACGCGAACTTTACGTATTATATTGAAGTTCTTTAAGTTTGAATGAGTTGTTGGGCTTAAGCCAACAATTAAAATAATTATTATTATTATGTCGTAATCGTCACATATATTAGACAAAATCGATGTCGGTGACATCGCGAATTGATCTTTTTTTGTGTTGTTTAGATAAAAATTCGGATAAATTGACGACAGGAGACATTTTTAATAGGGAGTGATCTTCATTAATGTTGCTGGTTAGATCTGCTAGTTGGTCTGGAGGGACAAAGAAAGAGGACTGACTAGCCATTGTACCGTGTAACCACGCCCTGCGCGGGGCGCCAAGTTAAGATAAACCAGTAATAAAAAGAGGAAATTAACACAGAGGAAATGAAGAAAGCACCTTAATGAACAACTGCGGATGAATTTTTGTAAATAGCCACTAACGCACGATAACGAGGTCGAAATATAGATATGATGGAATAAGGACTGTAACACGTGCACATTGTTTACTTATTTTCACGACCGACTATTGTACGAAACGATGTGGAAAAAGTCCAATTAATATTTGGAATAAACAAATCAAGATGAGATGAACGTAATCACAAAATTGCCTCGGTTCATACTCGATATTTGGGTTTATTATTAACGTTGCGTTAATACAACTCGATAGCGACCAGACTCGAATTCCAGTCTCGGTTCAATGATTGATAACCGAACGTCTTTGTTCACACTTGCGACTCCAACACCGTCAATGTCAGCCAGGGTTGCTAGATGTTCCAGAGCTAAAATCGCCACCAGAGGTCGTTAAAAATCGCCAAAATTCTCATACACCAGCAAATGAGGGGCGCCACACGACTTTTGTTTTTTGACATCTGGTATTTTCTACCTCCATCAAGGACGGTGATTCATAAAGAAAGAACGGTGATCCGTCCTTTCTTACGATTTATTCACCGATGGTATTTTTTAATTTTTTATTTGTTTATCACAAAACTCTGGAGTAATTCAATGCCTAGGGCGTCAAAATCACATCATATCCGCTTTCCAATGATTTTCCGATCAACTCGTATTCTCATTAGTCATCGCTTGTTTTCAACGATGGTGCCAACATATATGCGATCTAGCGTATACGAGCACTTTTTTTTGTTTTTCAGACAATTATGCAACCGACAAAAGCTCCAATTATGATTTTTAGTTCCGACAAATGATTGCGAATCGATTGAGCGCAACTTTGACCACATATGTGTCAGTTCGGCTATCTTCGACGCTCATTTTTATTTTTACATTTTCTTATAGAAATACTAACCGACCAAACTTTATTTTGGACAAAAATCGACAAACGACCGACAATCGATTGATATTAAAAAAAATAGAAAATTCCATTTTGGTCGGCTAACTTGATGGCAAGTCGATTATTGTTAAGTTCCCCACCAAGTGTCACCTGCTGTCGCTAGGTGGTGTCGTTTACTGAAAACTGACTGCAACCATTAAATATTCTTGAGACAGATAAAGAGTCCCCAAAATATCGCCATGGCACCGATGGCAATTTCTTGACCCCAAATGATGTTTGAAAGTCGCCTATTTGGCAACGCGCACCGCACGAAATAATCGTCGCCATCGTAGAAATCGGGGAGACTAGAGTAAAGGAGTGCGAACGCAATGTTAGAAAAATGGTCGGCAAAAGCGAGGAATCATTCGCCAATTGCACCGCCTGGCGGCGCCACTTCTGCTGAGGACCGTCAAGCGCGGTGATTTTGAATCGTTGATCTGCCATTTGTCGTACATTTTGTCCGATTAAAGGAGCTTATAGTATTGATAAGTGATATTGCGATGCTTTTGTTCAAATTTTTATTTGATAAATTGTAGACAAATTTTCATAAAAGTAAATAAATATGTTAGTTACTGAAAGTTTTGTATGCTGAAAGTTTTGTTACTGAAAGTCTGAATATTTTCTTTTTTTATATACATTACTATAGAATAGCATTTCGAACAATCTCTGGTGAAATTTAACTAGTTGCACAGCTCAAGTAAATAACAATTGAAGAACGGACAAACGCTTTCGCAAAAAAAGAACTTACG
Source organism: Netelia melanura (assembly GCA_964007305.1). Lineage (NCBI taxonomy): Eukaryota > Metazoa > Arthropoda > Insecta > Hymenoptera > Ichneumonidae > Netelia > Netelia melanura. Next base: position 6,671,920 of record OZ023258.1, read on the forward strand.
GTAAATAAAGAATATACGCTAATTTCGGGGTCACCGATATTTTGTCATCACAACTCCAATTCAATTAACATTTAATCCACGAATTATAGCAACAAACTTTCTTTTTACCTGCTTATTATACTATCACTTTCACTGCACTTTTTTTGTTTGTTTTTTCGTCGCCTTTCAACCTTAAATTTCATAAAACACTCGACAAAAAATTGTTTATGCGCCCGATGAAATGACAGATGTCATATTTCGCCGGGGTTTATATCCTGCTTACTTCATTTCATCACCAACGCCACACTTCACAGTTAGCTCTCATCGACGAGAGCGCTTATCGTGGCTCAATTCGAACTAACATCTTTCCTCGCTTTTTCGGTCATGTTTGGCACGATTTCGCCATAAGCGTTCGCACTCCTTTACTCTAGTCTCCGTGGTAGAAATCTTGACAGCTGATCACCGGTCATTGAAGCGCGAGACCGGCAACCTGCCAACGAAAGCGGATACCAGCGCTGCGGGCGGCGCGCTCAACGGTGAACTACCCCGCACCGACCAATCAGAAGCCGGCGAGACGAGCGTACACCGCGACACGGAGTCGGTGGCGCGGCAATCGAGAAAAAGCGTCATCGCACCAATCACGACCCGTGTATTCACCGCTATCTATTTGTTCATTTACCTGCATTGAAGGTTTATCGGACTACAATTTTTTCGAGCCTGAATCCTGCAAACTTTATTGAAATGTCTTTCGCGGTTTCAATAAATATACATAATATACCCTCATTCCCACCTTTATATAGAATCGCCAAGCGATTTATATAGACACTGCGAAATATACATAAGAACAAACAAAAATAAATAAAAATATATGAACTACGATATAATATTTACATTGTATCGATCTCGAAAGCGGATAAATATGAGAAAAAAAGAAAAAATCTTAAAACATAACAAAAGAATACTCGAAACTGGTCGGGGTGAAACGGAAAAAAAAATGAAAAATATTATTTAAAAAAATACAAAATTATAAACAAGCGAGACAGAGACGCGAGTACGTGTATAAGTTTCTAAACGGCAAATATCCTGCTATCATCCGGCGTTTATATATAATATATATATATTCATACGATATAAATATATATATACACATATATATATTGTAAGAAAAAACACGAAATTTACTGCTTGTATATACATATATATATGATAATCTTATATATAAAAATGGAAGAATGTTTGTTTGTTTGTCTGTCTGTCACGAGTAAGCTCCTATACCATTCATCCGATTGCGATGAAAATTTGGTGAATTGCCGTTCGCACTCCCGAGAAGGTTTCTGCGTTATTAGAATAATTTTAATTGCCAACATAAACGCGTACGGGGCAAAACAAAATTAACATTTATGTATATCTATATATAGAGATTATTTGACAGCTGTTAAAGTATGCTACCAAAATGACATGCGAAATAAAAGACCCGCATTTGTTTTAACGACTCGAACACTCGATATTACACATATCGATTGCATAATTCATTTGACAGCGAATGTCAAATTAAGGAGGTTTATCTGGTATCGAGTAAGTTAAAAGAAAAATTTGTGTGACAAGCGTAGTCAATTCAGCATGTTTGACGGTGCAGCGAATGCTTAACCTCGCAAAAATTACTATTATTCGAGACAAATTAATTTATTATAAATCTCATGAGTACTTAATAGATTTTATGAAGCTCTACAAATGTTCCTTAGATATTGTTTTATTAATTCTGCAATTTTGGTCAAAAACTGTTTGTCAATGGTTGTGAATTTAATGTTCGTAGACGGAAAAACCACTGAAACCCATAAAGGTACGTGTTAATGGAGGAAAAATATGTTTTTATTTGTGTCCTGCGAACAAGGTATCCTCGAGTCTTCAAATTTGAAGAACATGACTTTATAGATACTGATGACTATTTTCTGATTTTTTAATCAATATATGTTTTTTAATTCGCTGACCAGATAAATTTCCTTAATCGTGACATTAAATCGGCAAACGATTGGAAGATATACACGTCAGTCACAAATGAAAAATAAATTACGTGCTTCAGAAACGGACAAGCAACGAGAAGCAAGACAGGAAACAGTTAGAGTACGTACGACGACGTACAAAATTTCTTAAAATATCAGCAATAACAGACGAATTAATTAACAAAGTTTTTGAAAATATTGCACATAACTGCAAAAAGCTTATGGGGTTAAGGGAACGTGCTATATTAGCAGCAAAAATTCCAATGTCAAGTATATAAATTTCGCGATTCAAAAGAGAGTATCATGAGAAACTGAAACGTACAAGACGATTGCTGCTTTTATTAATCAAGAACAAGTTGTTAATTATCCAACTGAATTCCTGAATTCATTTCATTTACCAGGCATAGCGCCGCACGTTGTAACATTGAAAATGGGCGTGCCTATCATACTTTTACGAAACATCAATCCACCACGACTTTGCAACGGTACTGGGCTTCCAGGGAAAAATGTGATGAACAATATCAGCGAAACTACAATTTAAAATAGAAAATTTGAAGGAAAAGACGATGTACTGTTGTCACGTATACCAATGATACGAAAATATATGCCATTCGATTTCAAACATTTGCAGTTTCCAGTGCGACTCGCATTTGCAATGTCCATCAACGAAGCACGGGGACAATCGCTAAAAATGTCTATAGTATAGATTATATTTGGAAAGTCTATACTCCGCATATGGACAAAAAAACAAAAAATATTGTGTGTCAAATGAATTGACACCAAAACGGCGTTGCAACGCATGCCGGGTACCGCTACTGAGGTAATAAAAATGATGTACCTACAAAAACTGATGCTTTGTTATTATCATTATTTCATATCTCTGTATATTTTACCCGATTCACAGATATCTTGAGAACAATATCGGTTACCGTTGCATCGATATGGAAACGTGAATATCATTTAGGCTCGTATGCACTTTCGAGTAATTTGTGCAAACTGACTTGTGCTCGAGAATTTGCACAAAAAGATTGTGCATGAACGTCGCGTCCATATGTTCGAGTAATTTCTTTCCAGTCGGCAGTTAATTTGCTAAGTGATATTGTAACTTTTTACAGAGGAGGATATGATTTATGGATTTGAATGAATTCATTTGAAAATTCATCTTGTTTAATATTTTTTTTTACCAAACACTCGTTTCTTTTATTCATGCAAATAAGATTACACAATATTTTGTAAAAAATAAGGCCAGAACTGGTACATTTTAGCGTTATTAAATGAAGTATTATTTATTTCCAGACGTTTCTGCATTTGCACATACGTCTTGAGCAAAATTGAATATGTTGGATTTTACTCCAGCTAGATTTGTAGGCTTATGCAAGCAACTAACTCTTGCCTAAATCTAACATTTTGATTGTGCAAACTGACTTGCGCACTCCTCAAGGCCCATTTACACGCTCTTTGTGCAAACAGACTTGCGCAGTGCAGTTTGCACAAGGAGCTTGTAAACGGGCCGTTAGGAGTGTACCATTTATGACGAATCTCAAATGGCGATTGGCACGTGGGAAGAAGAGGCGGGGGATAATAAATGCAATTGGAATGAGTCGCGAAAGGAGAATTTTACGTTTGTTCGAATAAACGGCTAAATTTTACGACATTTAAGTTAATCTGACATGAGATCAATGCTCTCATTGTCAGTCTCCCGTTATTAGACACAAGTTTCCATTCCTTTTTTCTCACTTTTCACACCTTAAATGCTCCTGCCTGTGCTGCCTTGATGATGAAGGTTTTCGCGATCGCTTCGTCCAGCTTGGCGAAACTCGGCGTCTGTATAATAGCCGTAATGTGATTCATCGCGAACTTAAAGCATAAGTCCTTGAGCTCCTGGAAACATCACTAATTGGTTAGTTCACCTCGAACAAAACGATTTCTTCTTTTATTTCTGATTTGTATCTTTTTTTAGACTGACATGCGACTTGTATTAGATGGCTGTACTGTAGAGAAAAGTCACATTAAGCTAGGTGATACCCTGTTTGATTACCTGCACGCAACATCCCTTTAACTGTGGCTGCAAATACGCATTCGCTAGACTCATCAGTTCTGTCGAGAGAAAATAGAAGAAAAACGGCTAATTTTTTACACGTCCTGTTCTGTATTTGAGCTTTCACAAAAAGTACATTTCAAGTCCACTCACCCAATGTATCCTCCAGTGATAAATCAATTTCATCGGTGTACAGGTATTTCAAAAAAGATCTGTACACCTCGTACGAGAACTCGTCGTGCTCTATGACTCTGCAATGAGATGGGAAGGCTGTTAAATCAAAGCTTTCTCATTATTCGTAAAACGTCTAAAAGATTCAGGAAAAAATTTCACGTACAATCGATTGTTCTCCACCAAGGGTTCTTGAAACATCGATCTAAAGTATTGACAGCGTATTTTCAACACCGCCTTGTGCACGTGTATCGGCTTCCCTTGTACTTGTATCGTCAAGTCGCTGGTTGACTAAAAATTCATTTATACTCGAGTATATTTCATCGTAACAGCTTTTTCATTCTTTTCCATCTTAAAAGCTTCTACCATTATTGACAAATTTTGTAATATTAAAAATAAATGATGAATAATGAAAAAAAGCATTAAACATAATTCGAGGCTAGAACGATGATATTGGCAAAGTATTTTTCTTTCAAAACGTACTGGATCGTCGAATGCTTGTTTCAGACAATCGACTATGCTCGTTTCTTCTTTGGAGTGTAGAATCAAAGGCGCATGCATGGTACTTGGAGTCGCGTAAGCTGCAAATGCTTCGTGCATATTTGAGAATGGCGTTGCTGTAGGTGTGTAAACGCTCTGACCTCTACACTGCCCCCATATGAAAACAGAACCGCCATGCACCACCGCGACGCTTATGTGATGTTGGTGCAGAGCTGCTATGTCCGAGACTCTTCCCATTTCTGAGATTAACTTTTTTTTCGTAAAAAAAAAGAACGAAAAGTAAATTTTTCTAATAAAGCTCACAGCAAGAAAGATTCATCATTCCACTATCTTCCTTTTAAATTTTCTCACCTTAGTCGGTAAACCAGAATCAACTTTCCCGGCAATACCTAACTGGCCGTGGGTATTTCCGCCCCAAACGTATAGTTTGCCCTTGTTGGATAGTGCTAATGTGTGTGCATGTCCGCAAGCCACTTTTTCTGCAAACATTGAAATTATAGCTCATGACATTACCGAAAATTTTAGGAAAACTATAATATAAATTAATTAGAAAATCCAGATAGCGATCACACAGGGTTTTTTTACCAATGACTATTCCGGAAAGTCCAGTGATTTTGTATAGACTTGTTACGAAGACGCATTGTGATGTTCCTAGTTGACCGAAGCTATTGTTGCCCCACCCATAAACTTCACCACGGCTCGTTACTGCCATGCTCGATGATTGACCGCAAGCAATATTAATAACTTTCTTGTCAGTCAAACACGAGTCAACTTTATACGGAATATTAACAACTGTTTGTCTAGCGTAACCTTGCTCACAAATCCAAACTCTTCCCCAAACATAGACCTTAAAATATTTTATAACCAGTTGCAATAAGCTTGTCATTATTTGTTTGCAAATGTGTAACTTACCTTACCAGTATCTGTCAAAGCTAGAGAATGGTGGCTTCCACAGGCTATTTGAATGACTATTTTATCACCAATATTCTTTTCTATCTTTGCGGGTATAAGAAGACTTTGATTCGAAGATCCATTCCCGAGCTGGCCTTGTTCATTGTGCCCCCAAGCATATACCTGATTTAGTACAGAGTTATATTCTAATTTTTTAAGGTTAGATTCCTCGCACAGCAAGCTTCGAACTTACAAATGATAATATTCTCTGAGAAACAGTAATGGAAAGCTTGTGATGTTGTCAGTTACTACTACTAACTCTACTAGTACTACTACTAATATTAGAAACATCTTTAAATTAAGGGAATCAAGCGATCAAATAATGAAACTATGACTAGAACACCCAAAACATTTTGGCTAAAGCAATTTAACTCAACTACAAAAAAGTTGTAGCTGAAATGATTTTAGTCAATCTTTACGACAAAAGAACATATTGCATACTGAAATTTGAGCATGTTGAGTATATCACCTCGCCTTTGTCAGTAAGAGCCAGTACATGAGGCCCCGCCGTCCCATAAGCAAAAGTCTTAACTCCCTTTTGCGACAAAATATTAATTTTTTTAGGGTGAAAGGTACTCAAGGTGTTTCCTGTACCCAGACATCCAGACTTGTTATTGCCAAGAGCATAAACACTACCGTCTTCTGTAACCATCAGCGCTTCGTTTCCTAAATCTCCTGAAAATTTCGATATATATATTGTAATCAAAAAATCTTCGCGGATTCATTGCAATAGCCAGTGATACTAGACATAATTACCGTAAACCATAACCATTTTCAATTTATCTATGAATTTCGGCTGTAGAAAGCTGAGAATGGGCCAATTCTTCAAGTTAGAGCGCGACATTTTCGCTTTTGTTACATTAAAGTACAAGATTAAATAACGGAATATCTTTTGTTTTCACTTTGCCGACAATGTATCTCATTCCGGCTTGAACGCTTAGGTTCAACAGAGGTCCAATAATGCTTCTTCTTGGTGAAGTAAAAGAGATGTTAATTCTCAAGTTGGCAATGATGCCGTTAGATGGCGATCTCTATTCTGAACGCTCATCCGTTCTTACTCTGGGGGCTTATTACGGTTCTCGAGCGAGTTTACTCACTTCTCGCATTTTCATCTCACGTGAGTTTACTCACCCTATTACGGATCTCTCGAGTGAAAATGTGAAATAACTATGCACTTCCGGTATAGGGATCTCACATTTTCACGAAAGTTGGCGCCATATTTATAAAGTACATTTAACCGTTGTGTGACGCGTGATACAAATTTTGTAAAATGAATGTTATACTGAAGAGCAAAAAAAAGATATTATTAAAATATATGAAAGAACATGAAGATTTTGGACGGGGAAGGTTAAGGTACAATAGTGGAAATAAAAAAAAATTGGTGAGCACTATATTCACACATTAAATGTAGTATTAATATATATCAAAGTTATTGAATACTAGTTTAATTTGTACATACCATTTTATTTGTTTTCTATTCTAAACGTAAACTATTGATAAATATAACCTCTATAGGCATAAAGGGATTAACTTGTAAAATCGACGAAATTCGTTCTCCGTTGTGTTAAATTGACGGATATCGCTAACTTTTATTCTTCGATCAACAAAAATGGAGTCATGTTTGTTTTTCGAGTTTTTCGATGGGACTTTCACGCAAATGCAGGCAAATCACGCTCACGAGCATGCGCACGGCGGTTCTCGACACAGAAGTTCGTGTCGAGTAAACTCACGCGGATAATCTCGTCTTTTCACCTAGTGAGATTCACCGTAATAGGGTGAGCCGCTCACTTTCGTCATTTTCACTCGTTTCGAGAACCGTAATAGCCCCCCTGGGCACAAAGTCGACGTTTTTTTTAAGCTCTCCCCGAGTCTTCGCGTCGAAGTATCTGAATCGTTGTCTATTGTTTGTACGAACTACCTTTTTGCTATCTTTTCCAAACGTGTATCTAATAAAATAGTGCTAAATGACTTCAAGAGTGTATAGCGCTAATACTGAGTTTTTCTTTTTTCTTACGAGACTCAACGAAGAAGGAATCTAATACTTCTTCTTATTCTTTTATTAAGTGGCAATGACACAGTATGATCTTAAGCCATAACCAGGTAGTTTGAGAGAGCGTGGATGATATATGAAATCCTGTTCGTTCCTAGGGTTATTTGATGTTATTGAATGGAGTGAAATTGAACTTGAAATGGAGTTGCCTTGAGGAAGTAAAAAAGCAGGTGCGACAGTTTGGAGTTCGGTTTGTAGAGGAATGAGTTGGTGTGGAAAGGAGGAAAGTGTTTTAGTTTAATCAATTTCTTGTAAAGGATTTTACGAGGTTCAACGAAGGAAGGGCAAGACCAGTGGAGGTGGTCAATGTGTAAGGGAAGACCGCAGTTGCAGTATTTGGACTAGTAAAGAACGATGGGCTATGAAATTGCTAAACTATGGTTTTGTGTTTTCCTTGTAGAAGTGCTTGAAATAATAGGAGCCTTTGTCATCACCGGTGCGTTTCAGAGTATTATGGAATTACGTGCGACTATGTTCGGAGAAGTAAGCACTAAGGTCTTCGAACGGGAGGAGAGACTGTAAGAGTTTTCCAGTTCTTGGCGCTTCTTTGGCAAATATGTCTGCGATTTCATTGCCTCGGATGCCTTTGTGGCCAGGGATCCATTCCAGGTTAATTGACAATTGGAATGACTGGACGAGGGATAACTACAGCTTGAGTTCGAGAGTAAGGAAATTAAGTTTTGTGTAGGATGCCGAGGAGGAAAGAGCGGACATGAATGACACTTTGCGAATCGGTAAATATAAGGCTTTTTTAATTTTCGTGGAAAATATGAACCGAACAGTAAATAATATGGCCAAAGCTCCTAAGGAGAAGATGGAAGCGAAGCAATGGGGTTTGAATTGAAAGGGTTTATTGAGCGTAGGAGAATAGATTGCAATCCCTCTATAGTTGGAATTATAGGTTTTGGAGCCATCCGTATAGAAGACGGTATGGTCATTAAAATTATTATTGAAAAGTTGTAGGAATTTTAAATGGGGGTTACTGTGGGAGTTGCTTTCACTACTAGATGAGATAGAGGCGTTTGGATTGAAATGAATTATATGTTATGTTGATCGTATTGTAACGGACCCACATTCCTTTCCCACCGCTCTCACCTACTCCTAATCTCTTTTCCCGCTAATTCCCAACTTCGCTGACTCCACAGTCCCGCGGTCCCTTATCACCCTCACGTGACATCCCCTCCACTCCTAAACTCTTTCTCATCACCACCCTCTATAACTAGTTAGTCCTCCTCCAACACGCAACTTGGCAAGACATATACGCTCCATCGAGATTAATAAATCCGCTAAGTGCTATACCTGTATATTGTTTATTCACTGCTAACAAGTCATCCGTCACAGTATTTGAAGGGAAGAGGTATATTAGATTTAAAGATGTGTTTTTATTTGTTTGAAGTTCCATTATACGCTACGAGAAGAGGGAGATGGGATGATAAATTATATGGATTATACTTTTGGAGCGTTTTGCGTAAATTGTGTAGAGTGGTGAAGAGTGGACGGTGGTTGAGGCTGTAAACTCTGCAGATATATTTTCCGGCTAAAATTTGGGACCTTGTTTCGAGGGAGGTTTCACCGAATTCAGCTAATAGGACATTGGTCAGGGCAGATACTCGATATCCAAGAGCCAATCTGATAGCTCTGTGTTGGATTTTGTGTAATTTGCAAAAAGATAATTTGTTGTTGATGTCCACATTGAAGGAATTATAGCCCCAAATGCTGCGGGTGAGAGCGTTATATATATTTAAAAGAATCTGTGGATGTCCATCCCACCAAGTACCTCGTAGGCATTTGATGATGTTGAGTGATTATGAGGCTTTGGCAGGTATGTAATTAATGTGGTGAAGCCACAAAAGTCGTTCGTCCAGACCCATTCCAAGGTATTTCACAGAAGGGGAGGGTCTGATTATTGAGCCCAGGATATTAATGGTGCGGTTAATTCTGGTTTTATTTTTTCTAGTGAATATTAAGAGTTTGGTCTTTTCAGGAGAGATTTCAAGGCCTCTATCGAGTAGGTACGAGGTTAGACGATTAATACTGATTTGGAGAGATCGGATACAGTCTGAGATATTTCTTCCAGTGGAGCAAATAAAGGTGTCATCGGCGAATTAAATTATGTTGGAGTTTTGGTCTATGTCGTTATGGAATTTTCTGGTGTAACTGTTGAAGAGTATGGGACTTAAGGTAAAGCCTTGTGGGATGCCTATGGTAGAGACAGATGAGATTAGACGATCTTTTATTTTATAAACTAATTTTCTATTAGATATTATGTTGTAAATGAATGCTCTTAAATTAATTGGAATATCCATTTCTATTAGATCCTGGTTCAGAATCAAAGGGCGGACATTGTTGAATGCAGATTTAATGTCCAAAATGAGACAGCCAACAACCTGATTGGAAGAAAAGGCGTAATAGATTGTTGAGGTAAGGATAGAGATAGTGGACCAAATAGTGGACCAGTCTATTATAGATTTTTTCTGTTAGTTTGAGAGAGTAGGAAGCTAGGGTGATGGGGCGGAATTTATTTGGGGTATCTTTGGGGAGGAGGTGGATTAGGAGTTTATTCCAATCGTCTGGAACAGATCTGCTCTCAATCAAGTTGTAGATTACGTTTAATAGTAAATGTATGAAGTTATCTGGCAGGAGTTGGATTAATTCGTTACTGAAGCCGTTAAAGCCAGGTGCAGTATTTTTCTTGAGAGAGATTATTGTTCGTTTAATTTCAGGAAGTGATAATGGTTGATTTTTGGAGGAGGCATTAAGTTGGTTTAGATGTTTTAGATTGAGTGTTCGAGTGGAGGACTGGTGGTATGGTTGGTGTTGGATGAAAATGGTGCATATGATAGGAAGATGGTTGCTGGAGAAGGAGTCCTCGAATGTGGACCAATTGAAGGCTGTAAGTAGGGAGGAAGAAATGAGGGAAATGTCGATGGCTGAGTGATTGATAGTATTGATAAAAGATTTTGATCCATCATTCATTATGTTTAAGTCTGAATATGAGATAGCAAAGAGTAGTTGATCCCCACTACGGCAATTATAGAATGAGCCCCATGCTATATGATGGCTGTTCAAATCGCCTCTTATATAGGCTGCGGAAAAATTAGCGATAGAGTTAAAAGGATACTCCATTCATTTTCTTGAATATATACATTAGGAGGGTGATAGACAGCCCCTACTAATATTTCGAAGGAATGAAAGTATATTTTGAAAAATAGGAATTCCAGATCTTTATTAATGTTGGGAGAAATGTTTTGAATCGAAAAATTGAGATATTTTTTTAGGGCTATGCAGATGCCACCTCCCTCGTGGGAGAGGCGAACTTTACATATTATATTGAAGTTCTTTAGTTTGAATGAGTTGTTGGGCTTAAGCCAAGATTCAATTAAAATAATAATGTCATAATCGTTACATATATTAGACAGTTGGTCTCTTTTGTTACTTATGCTGTGACAGTTCCACTGAAAGATTTTGATAGACTTTAAATTAGTGTTGGGGGAGAGTGACATATTTGGGTGGTTAAGGAGAGGTGGTAGCTATTGGTGGATTTGGAGAAGGGGAAGAGTTAGAAGTTATATCAAATTGCATTGATGAAATAGGATCGTGGATAGATAATGCTTTTGGTAGGAGGTTGTTGAAATGAATAGAAAGGAGTTGGAGGGAGTTCATTATTACAGAGAGTTATTGGATGGTATCTTCAATTGAAGGAGGTAATGATGGATTAGTGTCGTTGGGGATGCTGACGTCCTTTGTAAAAGAAATTGGATCTCTGCCGTTGGGGGAAATTAGACAAGCAAGGTGTTGCGGGCTAATCGGGTTGGGATGTTTGGTGAAGGGGTTGGGGGATTTGATTTGATTTTTGGAATGTTGTTGATTGAAGGTGAGGTGGGGTTGGGTTTTCGTTATGGTTGCATAATGGTTATTGGATGTAGATGGAACAAGAATGTTGTCGGGTGTAGGGGAGATAGATAACGAAGTCAAATCGGAAAATCTAAATTGGTTTGAGGCGCGTTTGATTTCTTCATGTTTCTTCCATAAAAGAATAATTGTTTTTTACAGCGAGTTTGTGGATATATTCTTGAAAGGCCCTGGTCGGACGATCCTTAGATATAGCTTCATGCGAACCATTGCAGTTAACGCATGTGGGGGATGTTTTGATATTAGGACAGTCGATGGTTTTCGAATGGCCAGCACCTCCACAGTGGATGCATCTAGATACACTCTTGCAGATTTTGCTAACATGTCCAAATCTAAGGCAGAGGGCTTATTACGGTTCTCGAGCGAGTTTACTCACTTCTCGCATTTTCATCTCACGTGAGTTTACTCACCCTATTACGGATCTCTCGAGTGAAAATGTGAAATAACTAGGCACTTCCGGTATAGGGATCTCACATTTTCACGAAAGTTGGCGCCATATTTATAAAGTACATTTAACCGTTGTGTGATGCGTGATACAAATTTTGTAAAATGAATGTTACTGAAGAGCAAAAAAAGATATTATCAAAATATATGAAAGAACATGAAGGTTTTGGACGGGGCAGGTTAAGGTACAATAGTGGAAATAAAAAAAAATTGGTGAGCACTATATTCACACATTAAATTTAAAATTAATATACATCAAAGTTATTGAATACTAGTTTAATTTGTACATACCATTTTATTTGTTTTCTATTTTAAACGTAAACTATTGATAAATATAACCTCTATAGGCATAAAGGGATTAACCTGTAAAATCGACGAAAATCGTTCTCCGTTATTTTAAATGGGTCGATGGGACTTCCACGCAAATGCAGGCAAATCACGCTCACGAGCATGCGCACGGCGGTTCTCGACACAGAAGTTCGTGTCGAGTAAACTCACGCGGATAATCTCGTCTTTTCATTGTTAGTGAGATTCACCGTAATAGGGTGAGCCGCTCACTTTCATCATTTTCACTCGTTTCGAGAACCGTAATAGCCCCCCAGGAGCCGGCGAGATGAGCGTACTCCGCGACACGGAGTCGGCGGGCGCGGCAATCGAGACCAAGCGTCATCGCACCAATCACGACCCGTGTATTCACCGCTATCTATCTTCGCTGAGACAATACATTTGTTTAATTACCTGCATTGAAGGTTTATCGGACTACAATTTTTTCGAGCCTGAATCCTGCAAACTTCATTGAAAAGTCCTTCGCCGTTTCAATAAATATACATAATATACCCTCTTTCCCACCTTTATATGGAATCGCAAAGTGATTTATATAGACACTGCGAAATATACATAAGAACAAACAAAAATAAATAAAAATATATGAACTACGATATAATATTTACATTGTATCGATCTCGAAAGCGGATAAATATGAGAAAAAAAGAAAAAATCTTAAAACATAACAAAAGAATACTCGAAACTGGTCGGGGTGAAATGGAAAAAAAATGAAAAATATTAATTAAAAAAATACAAAATTATAAACAAGCGAGAGAGAGACACGAGTACGTCTATAAGTTTCCAAACTTCAAACATCCTGCTATTATCCGGCGTTTGTATATAATATACAGGGTGGCCCACATAACTCTTAACAGCTGAATATTTCGGAAACTTTTTGTCCAATCAAAAAGTTGTTCATGAGAAAGTTTTATGCTTTCGAGGGGCCTTTCTAACTACAAAAATATGAAGTTACTCACTGCCCCCCTTTGTGGGGGGGGGGGGGGGGGGGGGGGGGGGTAACTTTGCAATTTCAATTATAAAATGTTAGATGGTTGGATTCTACCGGAAAAAACAAATAATTTTATTCGAAATATTTTTTTGTCAGATGTTTCTGTTTAAAGATATGACGGTGTAAACTTTCGAAGCATTTCGAAGCATGAAATTGTTAAGTTACAAATTACTCGAAAGTGCAGACGAGTCTAAACTCGTCTGCACTTTCGAGTAATTTGTGCAAACTTGCTTGTGCTGGAGAATTTGCACAAAAAGATTGTGCATGAACGCCGCGTCTACACGTTCGAGTACTTTATTTCCAGTCGGCAGTTAATTTGCTAAGTGATATTGTAACTTTTTACAGAGGAGGATATGATTTATGAATTTGAATGAATTCATTTGAAAATTCATCTTATTTAATATTTTTTTTTACCAAACACTCGTTTCTTTTATTCAAGCAAATAAGATTACACAATATGTTGTAAAAAATAAGGCCAGAACTGGTACATTTTAGCGTTATTAAATGAAGTATTATTTATTTCCAGACGTTTCTGCATTTGCACATACGTCTTGAGCAAAATTTAATATGTTCGATTCTACTCAAGCTAGATTTGTAGGCTTGTGCAAGCAACTAAGTCTTGCCTAAATCTAACATCGTGATTGTGCAAACTAACTTGCGCAGTCCTTAAGGCCCATTTACACGCTCTTTGTGCAAACAGACTTCCGCAGTGCAGTTTGCACAAGGAGCGTGTAAACGGGCCGTTAGGAGTGTACCATTTATGACGAATCTCAAATGGCGATTGGCACGTGGGAAGAAGAGGCGGGGCATAATAAATGCAACTGGAATGAGTCGCGAAAGGAGGATTTTACGTTTGTTCGAATAAACGGCTAAATTTGACAACATTTAAGTTAATCTGACAATGAGATCAATATTCTCATTGTCAGTCTCCCGTTATTAGACACAAGTTTCCATTCCTTTTTTCTCACTTTTCACGTCTTAAATGCTTTTGCCTGTGCTGCCTTGATGATAAAGGTTTTCGCGATCGCATCGTCCAGCTTGGCAAAACTCGGCGTCTGTATAATAGCCGTCATGCGATTCATCGCGAACGTAAAGCAAAAGTCCTCGAGCTCCTGGAAACATCACCGATTCGTTAGTTCACCTCGAACGAAACGATTTTTTCTTTTATCTCCGATTTGTATCTGTTTTTAGACTGACCTGCGACTTGTATTGGATGGCTTTACCGTAGAGAAAAGCCACATTAAGCTCGGTAATACCCTGTTTGATTACCTGCACGCAACATCTCTTTAACTGCGGCTCCAAATACGCATTCGCTAGAGTCATGAGTTCTGTCGAGAGAAAATGGAAGAAAACGGCTAATTTTTTACACGTCCTGGTCTGTATTCAAGCTTTCACAGAAAGTACATTTCAAGTCCACTCACCCAATGCCTCCTCCGGTGGTAAATCAATTTCATCGGTGTACAAATATTTCAAAAAAGATCTGTATACCTCGTACGAAAACTCGTCGTGCTCTATGACTCTGCAATGAGATGGGAAGGCGATTAAATCAAAGCTTTGTCATTAATTCGTAAAACGTGTACAATATTCAGGAAGAAATTTCACGTACGATCGACTGTTTTCCGACCAGGTTTCTTGAAACATCGACCTAAAGTATTGACAGCGTATTTTCAACACCGCCTTATGAACGTGTATCGGCTTCCCTTGTACTTGTATCGTCAAGTCGCTGGTTGACTAAAAATTCATTTATACTCTAGTATATCGCATCGTAATAGCTTTTTCATTCTTTTCGATCTTGAAAGCTTCTACCATTATTGACAAATTTTGTAATATTAAAAATAAATGATGAATAATAAAAAAAGCATTAAACATAATTCGAGGCTACAACGATGATAATGGCAAAGTACTTTTCTTTCAAAACGTACTGGATCGTTGAATGCTTGTTTCAGACAATCGACTATGCTCGTTTCTTCTTTGGAGTGTAGAATCAAAGGCGCATGCATGGTACTTGGAGTCGTGCAAGCTGCGAATGCTTCGTGCATATTTGAGAATGGCGTTGCCATAGGTGTGTAAACGCTCTGACCTCGACACTGCCCCCATATGTAAACAGAACCGCCATGCGCCATCGCGATGCTTAGGTGATGCTGGTGCAGAGCTGCTATGTCCGAGACTCTTCCCATTTCTGAGATTAACTTTTTTTTCGTAAAAAAAACAACAAAATGTAAAATTTTCTAATAAAGCTCACAGCAAGAAAGATTCAACATTCCACTATCTTCCTTTTAAATTTTCTCACCTTAGTCGGTAAACCAGAATCAACTTTCCCGGCAATACCTAACTGGCCATAGTCATTTTTGCCCCAAACGTACAGTTCACCCTCGTTGGATACTGCTAATGTGTGTGAATGTCCGCAAACGACTTTTTCTGCAAACATTGAAATTATAGCTCACAACATTACCGAAAATTTTAGGAAAACTATATATATAAATTAATTGGAAAATCAAAACAGCGATGACACAGTGTTTTTTTACCAATGACTATTCCGGAAAGTCCAGGGACTTTGTATGGACTTAGTTGGGAGTTGTCGCATGTTGATGTTCCAAATTTACAGTTGTTACTGTTGCCCCAGCCATAAACTTTACCACAGCTCGTTACTACCATACTCCATGAATGACCGCAAGCAATATTGATAACTTTCTTGCCAGCCAAACACGAGTTAACCTTACATGGTGTATTCTGAGCTGTGTAAACACCAATACCGAGTTGACCACTGGTATTTTGCCCCCAAGCATAGACCTTAAAATATTTTATAACCAGTTGCAATAAGCTTGTTATTATTTGTTTGCAAATGTGTAACTTACCTCACCAGTATCTGTCAAAGCTAGAGAATGGTAGCTTCCACAGGCTATTTGAATGACTACTTTGGCACCAATATTCGTTTCTATCTTTGCGGGTATAAGATTTTGATTGAGAGATCCATTCCCGAGCTGGCCGTATTGATTGTACCCCCAAGTATATACCTGATTTAGTACAGAGTTTTATTTAAATTTTTTAAAGTTAGATTCCTCTCATAGCAAGCTTCGAACTTACAAATGACAATATTCTCTGAGAAACAGTAATGGAAAGCTTGCGATGTTTTCAGTATTGCGGTAATATTAGAAACGTCGTTAAATTAAGGGAAACAAGCGATCGAACAATGAAGCTGTGACTAGAAAACCCAAAACATTTTGGCAAATGCAATTTAACCCAATTACAAAAAAGTTGTATTTGAAATGGTTTGGTCAATCTTTACGACAAAAGAACATATTGCATACTGAGATTTGAGCAGGTTGAGTATATCACCTCGCCTTTGTCAGTAAGAGCCAGTACGTAAGGCCCCACTCTATAAGCAAAAGCGTGAACTCCCTTTTGCGACAACATATCAATTTTTTTAGGGTGAAAGGTACTCAAGGTGTCGCCTGTACCCAGACATCCAGACATGTTATTGCCAAGAGCATAAACACTTCCATCTTCGGTAACCATCAGCGCTTCGTTTCCTAAATTTCCTGAAAATTTCGATATATATATTGTAATCAAAAAATCTTCGAGGTTTCATTGCAATAGTCAGTGATACTAAACATAATTACCGTAAACCATAACCATTTTCAATTTATCTATGAACTTCGGCTCTAGAAAGCTGAGAATGGGCCAATTCTTCAAGTTAGAGCGCGACATTTTCGCTTTTGTTACATTAAAGTACAAGATTAAATAACGGAATATCTTTTGTTTTCACTTTGCCGACAATGTATCTCATTCCGGCTTGAACGGTTAGATTCAACAGAGGTCCAATAATGCTTCTTCTTGGTGAAGTAAAAGAGATGTTAATTCTCAAGTTGGCAATGATGCCGTTAGATGGCGATCTCTATTCTGAACGCTCATCCGATCTTACTCTGGGCACAAAGTCGACGTTTTTTTTGTTAAGCTCTCCCCGAGTCTTCGTGTCGAAGTATCTGAATCGTTGTCTATTGTTTGTACGAACTACCTGTTTGCTATCTTTTCCAAACGTGTATCTAATAAAATAGTGCTAAATGACTTCAAGAGTGTATAGCGCTAATACTGAGTTTTTCTTTTTTCTTACGAGAGTCAACGAAGAAGGAATCTAATACTTCTTCTTATTCTTTTATTTAGTGGCCATGACACAGTATGATTTTAAGCCATAACCAGGTAGTTTGAGAGAGCGTGGATGATGTATGAAATCCTGTTCGTTCCTAGGGTTATTTGATGTTATTGAATGGCGTGAAATTGAACTTGAAATGGAGTTGCCTTGAGGAAGTCAAAAACAGGCGCGACAGTTTGGAGTTTGGTTTGTAGAGGAATAAGTTGGTGTGGAAAGGAGGATAGTGTTTTAGATTAATCAATTTCTTGTAAAGGATTTTACGACATTCAACGAAGGAAGGGCAAGACCAGTGGAGGTGGTCAGTGTCTAAGGGAAGACTGCTATTACAGTATTTGGAGTATTAAAGAACGATGAGCTATGAAATTGCTAAACCATGGTTTTGTGTTTTCCTTGTAGAAGTGCTTGAAATAATAGGAGCCTTTGTGATCACTGGTGCGTTTCAAAGTATTATGGTATTACGTGCGACTATGTTCGGAGAAGTAAGCACTAAGGTCTTCGAACGGGAGGAGAGACTGTAAGAGTTTTCCAGTTCTTGGCGCTTCTTTGGCAAATATGTCTGCGATTTCATCGTCTCGGATGCGTTTGTGGCCAGGGATCCATTCCAGGTTAATTGACATCTGGGATGACTGGGCGAGGGATAAGTACAGCTTGATTTCGAGAGTAAGGAAATTAAGTTTTGTGTACGATGCCGAGGAGGAAAGAACGGAGATGACACTTTGCGAATTGGTAAATATAAGGCTTTTTTCATTTTCGTGGAGAATATGAACCGAACAGTAAATAATATGGCCAAAGCTTCTAAGGAGAAGGTGGAAGCGAAGCAATGGGGTTTGAATTGAAAGGGTTTATTGAGCGTAGGAGAATAGATTGCAATCCCTCTATAGTTGGAATTATAGGTTTTGGAGCCATCCGTATAGAAGACGGTATGGTCATTAAAATTATTATTGAAAAGTTGTAGGAATTTTAAATGGGGGTTACTGTGGGAGTTGCTTTCACTACTAGATGAGATAGAGGCGTTTGGATTGAAATGAATTATATGTTATGTTGATCGTATTGTAACGGACCCACATTCCTTTCCCACCGCTCTCACCTACTCCTAATCTCTTTTCCCGCTAATTCCCAACTTCGCTGACTCCACAGTCCCGCGGTCCCTTATCACCCTCACGTGACATCCCCTCCACTCCTAAACTCTTTCTCATCACCACCCTCTATAACTAGTTAGTCCTCCTCCAACACGCAACTTGGCAAGACATATACGCTCCATCGAGATTAATAAATCCGCTAAGTGCTATACCTGTATATTGTTTATTCACTGCTAACAAGTCATCCGTCACAGTATTTGAAGGGAAGAGGTATATTAGATTTAAAGATGTGTTTTTATTTGTTTGAAGTTCCATTATACGCTACGAGAAGAGGGAGATGGGATGATAAATTATATGGATTATACTTTTGGAGCGTTTTGCGCAAATTGTGTAGAGTGGTGAAGAGTGGACGGTGGTTGAGGCTGTAAACTCTGCAGATATATTTTCCGGCTAAAATTTGGGACCTTGTTTCGAGGGAGGTTTCACCGAATTCAGCTAATAGGACATTGGTCAGGGCAGATACTCGATATCCAAGAGCCAATCTGATAGCTCTGTGTTGGATTTTGTGTAATTTGCAAAAAGATAATTTGTTGTTGATGTCCACATTGAAGGAATTATAGCCCCAAATGCTGCCGGTGAGAGCGTTATATATATTTAAAAGAATCTGTGGATGTCCATCCCACCAAGTACCTCGTAGGTATTTGATGATGTTGAGTGATTATGAGGCTTTGGCAGGTATGTAATTAATGTGGTGAAGCCACAAAAGTCGTTCGTCCAGACCCATTCCAAGGTATTTCACAGAAGGGGAGGGTCTGATTATTGAGCCCAGGATATTAATGGTGCGGTTAATTCTGGTTTTATTTTTTCTAGTGAATATTAAGAGTTTGGTCTTTTCAGGAGAGATTTCAAGGCCTCTATCGAGTAGGTACGAGGTTAGACGATTAATACTGATTTGGAGAGATCGGATACAGTCTGAGATATTTCTTCCAGTGGAGCAGATAAAGGTGTCATCGGCGAATTAAATTATGTTGGAGTTTTGGTCTATGTCGTTATGGAATTTTCTGGTGTAACTGTTGAAGAGTATGGGACTTAAGGTAAAGCCTTGTGGGATGCCTATGGTAGAGACAGATGAGATTAGACGATCTTTTATTTTATAAACTAATTTTCTATTAGATATTATGTTGTAAATGAATGCTCTTAAATTAATTGGAATATCCATTTCTATTAGATCCTGGTTCAGAATCAAAGGGCGGACATTGTCGAATGCAGATTTAATGTCCAAAATGAGACAGCCAACAACCTGATTGGAAGAAAAGGCGTAATAGATTGTTGAGGTAAGGATAGAGATAGTGGACCAAATAGTGGACCAGTATAGACTGGTCCACTATTTGGAAAAATGTTCTATAATAGTATAGAACATTTTTTCTGTTAGTTTGAGAGAGTAGGAAGCTAGGGAGATGGGGCGGAATTTATTTGGGGTATCTTTGGGGAGGAGGTGGATTAGGAGTTTATTCCAATCGTCTGGAACAGATCTGCTCTCAATCAAGTTGTAGATTACGTTTAATAGTAAATGTATGAAGTTATCTGGCAGGAGTTGGATTAATTCGTTACTGAAGCCGTTAAAGCCAGGTGCAGTATTTTTCTTGAGAGAGATTATTGTTCGTTTAATTTCAGGAAGTGATAATGGTTGATTTTTGGAGGAGGCATTAAGTTGGTTTAGATGTTTTAGATTGAGTGTTCGAGTGGAGGACTGGTGGTATGGTTGGTGTTGGATGAAAATGGTGCATATGATAGGAAGATGGTTGCTGGAGAAGGAGTCCTCGAATGTGGACCAATTGAAGGCTGTAAGTAGGGAGGAAGAAATGAGGGAAATGTCGATGGCTGAGTGATTGATAGTATTGATAAAAGATTTTGATCCATCATTCATTATGTTTAAGTCTGAATATGAGATAGCAAGGAGTAGTTGATCCCCACTACGGCAATTATAGAATGAGCCCCATGCTATATGATGGCTGTTCAAATCGCCTCTTATATAGGCTGCGGAAAAATTAGCGATAGAGTTAAAAGGATACTCCATTCATTTTCTTGAATATATACATTAGGAGGGTGATAGACAGCCCCTACTAATATTTCGAAGGAATGAAAGTATATTTTGAAAAATAGGAATTCCAGATCTTTATTAATGTTAGGAGAAATGTTTTGAATCGAAAAATTGAGATATTTTTTTAGGGCTATGCAGATGCCACCTCCCTCGTGGGAGAGGCGAACTTTACGTATTATATTGACGTTCTTTAGTTTGAATGAGTTGTTGGGCTTAAGCCAAGATTCAATTAAAATAATAATGTCATAATCGTTACATATATTAGACAGTTGGTCTCTTTTGTTACTTATGCTGTGACCAGAGATGAGTAGGGAGATCAGCAACGCTCGACAAAAGTTGAAACCTGGAGAATTTGTTCTGCGACATCTGGGTGGCCAAAGCGCCAACTATTTCGTGCCCTCGTTAAGTTGGCCGCAAGCTACCGTAGTCATATATATGGCGAAGGGATCATATATATATAATTTGGCGGTCCGTATACGCAAGTCGGATGTTTCCGTGAATGAGACAGACGTGCAATGATGACATATGTCAATATTTCTAGGCTTGTACGCGTTGCTCGAATGTTCTGAGATCCGAGCGAGCGGAATATTTGAAGGTCCGCATGTACAACTTGTGTAAAGCCGCCGATGCCTTTTTTATTCTTTCAGCTATCAAATCTGTATAGACGAATTATACATTTTTTAAACAAAATTAAATAATGTGAAAGAAATATAATTTATCATCGTCGATCTAGCTCCATGAAGCTAGGTCTTCAATGTTTCTTGTTATAGCAGGATATTATTTTGCAGAAATAAAAGAGACTTGGTCTAGCAGCGCGAGATCGCCACGGCTTTTTCTTTTTTTTCGTATTATGTATCTGGCTCCATTATTTTTACATATTTCAATTGCAGTCAAAAAGTTCGAAGACGGGTACATAAATTTGTGAAATTTGATGAATCTCAATCTGAAATTGATGAATCTGAAAAACATAATGGAACGAATATCAATTTTTCCGATCGAGGGTGGTGCGGAGATTAGCACTAGACATTGAACTACCGCTCGCTAGTAGGCAAATGACAATCGGTCACTACGCAAACAAAATAATACATAGTCTCGAATTATTACAGCGTCTATTCACACAAAGATCTCTCATTTTTTCTACTGTATTCGGCTCCATAGCTAGATACTTTTTAAAAAAACATAAACTCTTCTTAATAAACTTTTTGTCACTTCACAAGAGTTTCGTTTATTCTTATTCTCAATTGACTTCACAACTTACATCAAATGTCTGTGATATAATAAAATAACAAATGACTGAAGGAAAAGGAAAATATTTACTACATTTAATTAACAACTCGACCAGCTTTATAGTTTTTCTCGATAGTTCAGAAAATATACATATAATGAAGCCAGATTGGTCGATTGTTTATTCATGAGATACTGTAAAAGCTGAAAAATAAAAAATCATTCATGTTACGGCGTTCTCGCGCTGCCAGTCCAAGTCTCTTTCATTTGCGCAAAATAATATCCTGCTATAACAAGAAACATTGAAGACCTAGCTTCATAGATTGACGATGATAAATTATATATTTTTCACATTATTTAATTTTGTTTAAAAAATTTCTAATTCGTCTATACAGATTTGATAGCTGAAAGAATAATAAAGAC